>JAXCLQ010071228.1:0-12509 GCA_035584115.1 Cedrela odorata
AAATAAATTCAGTTTTGACATAAAATATGTTTAAACTTACAATCAATTTCAGACAAAAATCATATTAACAGGACATCAACTGTATATTATAATAATTTTTAGAATTAAAATTTTAAATAGTCAAATGAAAATAGAATAATATGCAGTGATGCGTACAGATTTCGAGTCAGATATCAGACCACCCTTTACCTCCTACTTCTCACATGTACCGATACCTTCACATAATACAAATAAGAATGTGTTTTCAAAGCACATAAACTCCCCTCCTTATGTCTCCCGGCTAAGGTTAAGTAAAAATTAAATTAATGGCTAGTATACTGTCACAAATACAGAAAATAAAAATAAAATACAATTCAAAACACAATAGCCTCCTCCTGGCCTCAAAACAATATATCAACAACTTCTCCTCAACAATATACAAATATAACTCAAAGCAGATCTCATTTTTCATATAAAACAAAATATAAATCAATTTATATATAAATTATTTCTTATTTCGAAAAACATTAAGTTTTATATAAAAAAATTAAAAAAATGAAAAACATGTAAAAATCCACTCACAGGTCTCGCTAAAAACGGAACAGAACCTCGATCACTAGGGGCTGGATGGTCGCTCCCTCGGCGTATCTATAACACATTTATATTAATTGTTAACATAATAATTGAAATATACATGCTTAAAGTTTAACTACGTCATTGATGTACAATAAGGTTTTCTCCCCCTTTTTGAATTCTATTTTCTTCTATAATTAGAATCTAATAATTAATAATCGAAGTGTCGATTATATTTAATTCACTATTACTAACTAATTTAGTACAATAACACATTATTTTGAAATCTAAATAAGTGCAACCATATTGTCACTATTCATATTTTCCGATAAAATTTAATTTTACCTAATCTAACAACTAATCGGTTTAATTCTAGCCTAAAATAAGTATAATCTACAAAAATTGTCTGGGATAAACAGTATTTCCCGCACGTGAACAGTATTTTCCGGCATGAATGGTAATTTCTGGCATGAATAGTATTTTTTGTTATAAACAGTGAATTATCAAAAAATGCATAAATACGACAATAACAAAGCTAGGAACCATACCGAGTGGTCAATTTAGCCCTAAGACGTCCGGATTGCAAGTAATTTCAAAAATTTTCAATTTGTGAATAGTAGTACTATTCTTTTTCCGGCTCAATCGTTAACCAAATTACCCAAACAAAGCTCCTAAAGTGTAGATCGTGTCGTGTATATGTGATTTGTAGCAAGAAACGAAACTTTAATCGGTTGAAATTAGAGTAATTTGAAGGAATTATAAAAAAAATTAAAAATGAGCGAGGAATGGGGTTACTAGACGAGGAGGAAGAAGATGGCCTGGGTTTGGTTCTCAGGCAACTTTAATTGAAATTAAATTTTAATAAAATGACCATTTTGCCCTTAAAAAAAGAAGAAATTCAATAATAAGGGTAAATATGTCATTTAAAATTTTTCTATATTCTAGGCTTCAATTCTCTCTTATCTGATCTTGAATTTGACTCAAATTTAATTCATATCGATCTTTATCAAGTTTTCTTTCTGTAAAACCAAACCATTTATCAATCGGAATTTTTAATCAACGTTAATTTTCGTTTTAAGGTCAAGTGCACAAATAGAATTTTAAGAAATTTTTCTAAATTTAGTAAATTGTTATCAAATCACTCCCAATAATTAAGTAAACATTAATACAAAGTTATTTATTCAGTTTTCATTACCCTAACATAATTTATAAAATGACCAAATTACCCCTAGTGTGTAAAATAACTAAAATGCCCTTAATTTAAATTTTTAGGTATTACACGTAGATGAATCAATACCCTTGTTCAGCAATACCAAAATGTCCAAAAAAACAACCTTATAGTACAACAAACCCAACAGAAGTTACAACTATTAGAGATATGCCCTAGAACCAATTGTGTCATACGGTTTAAGGATATCATCCTTATGTATATATAACTTTGTAATTTATTGTAAATTAGCTTATGATTAATAAAATGACATTTATATCATTTTGCATATACAGCTGCATATATATATATATTATATATAAAATGCAGAATAAGATCTCGTGATGTATTATGACGTCAGGACTCTATCTGCAAGGAGTTGTAGATATGAGTACAAAGTCTGATCTAAATACATCTGAATTAGTTCCCGATTGAGGTATTGTCATACAAGAGTATGGCATTGCATGACTGGCATATTTGATGCTGCCAAGAATTAGTATTTGATGCTAATAGTTGGGTGACGAGTCTCATGTCACAAGAGTATAAACATGAGTAATACGTTAGAGTACGTGACCAAATGTGACGAATCATATGAGTGATTATCCACAGTTAATGATACGTCACACAGCCGTACTAGTTTACCACTGGTCTTTTAACCTGAGGTGCTACGACTGTCCTCTACATTGAGGTAAATCGTTCACTTGTGTATATTGCACCGGACTAGCTACACCTGGTGAAAAAAGCTTGTTGGCAATGTGTTTAGGTGTATGAGGACAGGTGAAGACCAAGATGGAATTTGCTGGCTTAAATATTAGAGCTTGAGATCCTAGGTAAGGATGTCATACATGGGAAATGAAATCTCTGGCCAGAGTACATGTTTTCAGAAAGGTGTTTTTGGATACATGATTCCCGTATATGATTCGAGACCCTATTCCTATGATTAAGTTAGGGATTTAACGATTCCATGATCTGCACTCAATTGAGAGTCGACAGTAGAGAGACTTTACTACATGTATGTACGACTATATGAATTCATTAGTATCTTGAGATTGTGACATCTTGCTAGAGGTTGCACATGATCATTAGGAACTTTGGTTATAAAGAGTTATACCGAAGAGATATGAAGGAGTTCGTGTCTACCCATGTCCAACTCACAGTGAACTCAGGGGGTCACACACATAGTCGGTTACTTGATGATGATGGCTAATGTTACTATGCAATAATCGTTAACTAGTTAATGATATTGTACAGATATTGATCGGGTAGAAATTTGATTCTTTATTGTAAAGAAAATATTTTTTAGCTCTGACATACTAGCACGCGTATGCGTGAAAAATATTTCAGTTTAATTTTGGAATACCGTAAATATGATTTGCAGATGTAATAATAGTAATATATTATTAATATATTTTAATATGATTAAAGTAATCATAAAATATAATTGTTAATTATATTAATATAATTATAAATATCTAAAATATATTATTGATATATATATATGTAAGATATTTATTAATATATGTGTATATAAATGTATACATATATGTAACTCTCTCTCTCTCTCTCTCTCTCTCTCTCTCTCATTTTGATATATATATATATATATTAATTTGATTAATGTATGTATATTATATTTATAATATATTAATGTATTAATGTATTAATAATGTGTTAATGTATGTATATATGTGTATTAAAAGAATGCATGCATATGATTAAAGAATGCATACTACCGACCTATTAACCATGACTCACTATTGCATTGATTGCATTTTGATATTTATGAAAGTGTAAGTTGGTTGATTGAGAGACTTGCTGGTGAGATTAGATAAACATAAAGGCTTAAGTGTTAAGCAAAGACATATATGCACACAGAATACGTTTTTCCTTTTTCCTTCTCTGTTTTTCTAAAACTTGAAAACACTTCTTCTTCTCCTTCAAACAGTAAGCTGTTTGAGGAAGTAAGCTCCGGTTGCTTGGTTGTGAACCAAAGCAAAGACAGAAGTGGGAAGCAAGCTTGGGCTATGAACCGAAGCTTGAACAGAAGAGAGAGAAGAGGAAACCATAGAGAGAGAAAGCTTAGGTTGCTTGGTTATGGACCAAACCAGTGCATGCAAATCCCAAACATGCAGGAACTAGCTTCATCATATCGTCGTGTAGACCACCTGAGGGAGCAAATTCGTTGTTGTCCCGGATAGCAAAGGCAGAGGTGAGTTATCTCTGTTTTGTTTTTGAACTTAAACAGAGCACGGTTTTTGTAATCTGTAACATGCATGTGTGCATGTATAGATCGAAAGGAGTCTATTCCGCAAGTTTATTAAAATAATCATGGCTCCGCTATGGCAGTTAAGCGCCCAGAATTTCATTTCTTGTATCGCGCTTCCGCTGCTCATGAAACAAAGCATGCGAGCTCACTGTTCCGTTCTAGTGGTATTAGAGCCATGTTGATATCTGCATGCATGTGTGTTTTGGTTTCAGTGTTTGGGATGTTGACATTGGTTCATATGTATATTTATTGTGGTTTTGGATGATGAATGGAGTTTGCATTAAAGTGTTTTGGAACACTACATTTCGGGCAAAAAAACAGAGTACATTTTGATGTACTGTGTATCTGTGTTTTTTAAAATGTATGGACACATGTTGCACAAAAATGATACATGATGCTCAAGGTGTCGATCTGAGTTGGTTTGAGTGTGAATACCAGCATTTAATTGAGGTTGACACTTTCAGCTTGATGATGCACATAGACATCAGTTTTTTCTGTTTAAAGAAGTGATGATATATGATGCATGAAAACTACCTAATGCTCAATATGTCGACTTATTTGTTTTGATATGGCTATTTGCATGTAATTGGCGTTAACAAATAAAAGAGAAGGGTCGACAGTTTCGACATAATGTGTTTGCATTTAAACCAAAATGATGGAAACAGAAAACATGCAGGAACATTAACGATTGGTTTACAGTTACTATTCTTATACTGTTTATAAAAAAAAAAAAAAAAAGAGTAAATTTTTTTTTTATTTTTTCTTCATTTACATATAATCGCAAAATATTGAGATATTTCCGATGCCACAACTTATACAAGCACTATTTTAAATAGTATATTTTCTATTACCGAAAAATTTGATTTATTGAAATTAAATTTTTGGACTTGAAATTATTTCAATTAAATAAAAAATTAAATACTCTGAACTAAAATTAAAATAAATAGTGATTCTAATTAAATTTTAATTCAACGTAGAATTAATAGAATTCTAGTGAGAGTATCGATATGAACATAAAATCAACAAATTTATATTGTATCAATTAAATATCTCTCTAATAAATTAATTGTTAATTTATTAAATTGATTTGATCAATAAGTAATATGGAGAATTTGAAATTAATATCATTTGATGATATATAAAATATTTTTAAATTCTATTACTGAATAATATAAAATATATACATATTGATGTATACATTAAATGAGACCTAAAATTAAAATCTTCCTTTTAAAAATATTAGGTTTAATCCTTCTAATGTAGTTAAATAGGTTGTAGACATCTTGATAAGGCAACCCAATATCTGTTAGGTGAGGGTCCTCACGGGGTGTCGTAGTCTATTTGACATATTTTTTGATTAGGGGATCTTTGGCTTCCAATATCTGTTAAGTGAAGGGTTTGATTTCCACTCCTCTTCAAGAAAACACATTGGTTCTAGCCTAACTAGGATGAAGTGCCAATATCTGTTAGATGAGGTGTCTTCTCTTAGAGGTAGATTGATCATATCTTGTGAAGAGTTACAAACAGAAATAAGGTTCTGACTTGTTGGACTTGCTTAACCAATATCTGTTAGGTAAGGTCTTATGAGTTTAATGAGAATATGATCACCCACAAAAACCTGTAAAGGGTTGCAGTTTTCTTATTAAGGGAGTGTGAGATATAATTGAAGTAGTGAGAGAACTATTTAGTTTAAAGTCCATAACTGAATAGTATGATATATACTGTAATACATTCTGATGTATTTTTCATTTTCTGCAGATCTCTTTTCTAATGGAATAATGAGTAACCCTCTTCTCAAAATTCTTGATATCCACATACTTACCGGATTTAATTTTAAGGTTTGGTATCGAAATCTTAAAATTATTCTAGATTCTGAAAAAGTTGGCTATGTTTTTTAGGCACCTATGTCTTTATCTCTTCCAGAGGGAGCTACACCAGAGGAGATAGATACTTCTAAAGATGGAGGGATGATGATCTTAAGGTAAGATCATATATGCTGGTGTTTATAAGTGATGACTTGCAGACTCAGCATGAGGACATGTAGGATGCCTCATCAATTTATCGTTCTTTAGTGGATTTGTTTGGAGAGAGTTCTAGTTATAAGCGATGCGAGTTGTCCACTGCTTTGTTTGGTATGAGGCTTAGTCAGGGAGTGCCTCCGGAGTCTCATCTTATGAAGATGATAAATCTCATAGGTCAGTTGGCCTCTTTGGGGTTTTCTATAACTTCGAGTTGTAAACAGATTTGATCCTTCAATCACTCCCGTCTAACTTTAACCAGTTTGTTACTAATTATCAAATGAATAAACTGGAGCATACTTTTCCTGAGCTTATAAATGAAATCGTTTTATATCATAAGAGAGTCTCAAAAGGTAAAGGGAAGGAGACTGTTCTTGTCGTGGTGTCTTATGGTAAGATATCGAAGAAAAAAGGCAAAAAGACCTCCGAGGTTAAACCCAAATGAGGATTCTCCAAGAAAAAGAAAAATGGTAAAGGCAAACGAGTTGTCAGTAGTCAAGCTAATAATGAGTGTTATCATTATAAGAAGCTAGGGCATTGGAAGAGGATCTGTCCTCTTTATTTGGAGAGCTTAAGACAGAGGAAGGTGTAAGGTATACTTTCTTGTCATGTTATAGAAACTGAATTAAATATTAGTTCAGATTTATATAGCTAGATAATTGATTCAGCAGCCACTTCTCATATTTGTATGTCGTTATAGGACCTTCACAGTAAGCAGTTGCTGGAGGAGGGTGCAATGACACTAAAGATGGCAAATGGAGCAACAGTTGCTACCGCTTGCTCATGAACTTGCAGAATTGTTCTGCCTTTGCACAATTAAAGATAAACTTGTTTCCGTGAGCAACGGAAGCGCAACGTACGAAATGAAATTTTGAGCGCGCAACTGCCGCAAGAGAGCCATAGTTATCTTGATAAACTTGCAGAATATACTCCCTTTCGATCTATACGTGTACACATGCATGTTACAACTTACAAAAACTGTGCCCTGTTCAAGTTCAAAAACAAACAGAGATGACTCACCTCTGTCTTTGCTATCTAGGACAATAATGAATTTGCTCCCTCAGGTGGTCCGCATGTTGGTATGATGAAGCTGATTCCGGCTTGTTTGGGATTTGCACGCACTGGTTTGCTCCACAACCAAGCAACCTGTTTCTCTCTCTATAGTTCCCCTTCTCTCTCTTCTGTTCAAGCTTCGGTTCACATCCCAAGCTTGCTTCGCACTTCTGTTTTTGCTTTGATTCATAACCAAGCAACCGGAGCTTGCTTCCTCAAGCAACTTATAGTTTGAAGGAGAAGAAGAAATGTTTTCTGGTTTTAGAAAAACAGAGAAAGAAAAAGGAAAAACGTATTCTGTGTGTATATATATCTTTGCTTAATACTTAAGCCTTTATGTTTGTCTAATCTCACCACCGACTCCCTCAATCAACCGACTTACACTTTCATAAATATCAAAATGCAATCAATGCAATAGTGAGTCATGGTTAATTAGGTCGGCAGTATGCATTCCTTTAATACACATATATACATACATTAATACATTAATATATTATAATACATTAATACATTATAAATATAATATATGTATACATTAATCAAATTAACATCTATATATATATATATTAAAATGAGAGAGAGAGAGAGAGTTACATATATGTATACATTTATATACACATATATTAATAAATATCTTACATATACACACACATATATATATATATTAATAATATATTTTAGATATTTATAATTATATTAATATAATTAATAATTATATTTTATGATTACTTTAATCATATTAAATATAATAATAATATATTAATATTATTGCATCCGCAAATCATCAGTGAATCTTTCATGCATAAAACAATATGCAAATGAGTTCTTATCAAATAAAAAACTATTTTTCATACTTTATAAAATCACTTTTTTTTTGTAAAACATTCATTTATAAAAATACATCTGTCTCACTGATGTTGGCCTCAATTAGTCGATTGGTGACACGAGTGATTGTCCTCGTAATATCCGTCAAATCCAAAAATATCTCTATCAAGCCTCCAAGACTTTCCATAGGGTATCTATATCCGCACATCCGTGCTCAACACACTAGTGGGCTTGCCATAGACATACTCTCTTATATCAGCCCCATTATGGCTCTACTCACCCATACAGCCTCTTAATAAGCCAGTCTATTGGCTTTGAATAGTCATAGTTACAATAAATAATCAGGCCTACTGGCCATATATCAATATATGGGCTACTGATCTCATCACCAATATACATGCATTAATCAAATCAATTTCAATTAATAATATAATCATATAAATTAATCATGTCTCTAAGGTCATTTCAGCATGTATATCAAATAAATTATCAACAGCTGACTAAATAAACATATTATCTTACTATCAATGTAAAACACATATAAATAGATTCGTTTCAAGTTTACCTTTAACAAGAAAGTTGTTTGTCTAGCACACAAGTATATATATATATATATATATGTATAACACACATATAGCAATATAAACTTATAAATATACACACACACACACACACACACACACACACACACACACATATATATATATATACATATTCATGTATATAATAAATTTACTCATTACAAGAGGAGGGTAACCACTCTTGCTAATTGTCATCACGCCTACTATGCCTTTTTTCCGAGTTCTCGGAGCCTAATACCACATATGCATATAATCATGAATTTCACGATTCAAATAATTAAACATAAATTAAATGCATTAAATGCAATGCTTGTAAAAAATATGGCTAAAAACTCCTTAGTTGACATATTTCATGACTTAACTAACGGAAGTTATTTATCTAATTTGTAACAATAAAATCTCATGACCGACTTATTCCAATTCAAATTCCCATCTAAAACAAATATGCACATTCCGAGCCAACTTATTATATTATGTCAAATGCTAAAATTCACATTTCAAATAATAATTAACACATATTTAACCATTAAAATACATTAATTAACGCAAATTAACACAATCTAACATTTCTTACAGGAATATCAATAGAAATCTCGAATGAATAGTAGACTCTAAAGTTCCAACATGTTTAAAATCTCTAAATCAAACTTTTAACTAGTTAATAAGCTTATTGGTAACCTGTAGAAGTCCGTAGAAACATTTAATTGACAATTAAACAAAAACACCTAAATTTCTTTGAAACCTTAATTTCCTTCCTGCTCCCTCTTACTATTTCTAGTCTAAAAGTGATACCAAATTAAAGAGAAAGGATGTTAATTAATTGGCAATATAAATTTGAAAGAAAAAGTAAACAATTTAAAGAGATTTGAGAGGTAAAGAAAGAGAGAGAGAGAGATTCGTTCTTTTCTATCCCGAATCGTCTTTCTTTCTCCTAAGACCAAAGGCTGTAAAAAAAAGATAATCAAATCACACTATCTCTGTAATAGGTAGAGAGAGAGAGAGAGAGAGAGAGAGAAAGCTTGTGATTTGAAACTTTTCAGTTTTTTTAGATTTTAAAACATAAAATTACGTAAAAGTATCGATACATTTAAAGATGTATCAATCAATTTTCAAATCTAGAAAGAATGTATCGATTTGACTTTAAGAAAGATCGATACTTTTGTTCAAAATTTGAGAATGTATCGATACATTTAATCAAGGGTATCGATACTTATTGGAGAGAAGATGAAAATATATCATTACTTTCATAAGATCTATTGATACCTCTTTGATGATGACACCTGTCATTCATGAATTTAATTTTGGCAACAATTCCAGAAACTTTTAAACTCCTTAGTTGACACTTGTACGACGCATTAAATATGCATTTACTGCATTCGTTTTACACTAAGGCATCGATCCTACTGTGAAAAAGTATCGATATTTTTTGAATTAATTTTCATATCGATACAACTTGATGATGTGTAAGTTTTAATTTAAAAATAGTAAAATTATTGATACCTTCATAAGAGCATATCGATCCTTTGTAAAGGTATCGATACAAGTTTTGTCCAGAATATTCAACTAAAACTCAAATCAATTTCTATCATTTCTAATTCATTTCTAATGGAACAATTTATGCTAAACCCAAAATACTCAATACACTCATACCATGAAATTGACTTAAGTTCAACTAAATCTTGATAATGTGTCAACTAACCATGAACAATGCATGTGCAAAAATGAAAGTCATACAATGACTGCTTTAACCCTATGTTTGAATAACAGAATTTACAAGTTCTACCCTCCTTAAAAAAATTTTGTTCTCAAAATTTCACGTACCTTCTACTAAAAAAGATACGGATACTGTTGTTGCATGGAGTGCTCGGGCTCCCAAGTTATGTCCTCGATATTTGCATTTTGCTATACAACTTTTACAATAAGAATGGTTTTACTTCTCAAAAATCGATCTTGCCAATCAATTACCCTAGGGGATAAATTTCATAATTCAAGTCATTCTTCAATTCTACAAGAGGTGTCTCTAAAATATGCGAAGAATCTAACACGTACTTCTTTAACATCGAAACATAGGACACATTATAGATTCTTGCCAACTCTAAATGCAACTTTAGTTTATAGGCTACCGTGCCTATTCTTTCCATTATTATGTATAACCCGATAAACCAAGGAAGCGACTTTCCTCAATTCCAAAAACAATTCACCCCTTTCTAAAGTGATACTTTCAAAAATACCATATCATTAGCATCAAACTCTAAAGCTCTTTGTCAGTAATCAATATAAGACTTCTACCTGTCTTGTGTCACTTTTAATATTTCACGAATGATCTTAATCTTCTCAGTAGAAGTTTCTATTAATTCTACATTTTCTAGCTTCTTTTTACCGACTTCACCCCAACATAAAGGTGTTCAACACTTCTACAATATAAGGCTTCATATGAAGCCATGCCAATTCAAGCTTGATAACTATTATTATATGCGAATTCAATAAAAAAATATGTGCATATCCCAGCTACCCTGAAACTCTATAACGCATGCCCACATTATATATTCTAAGGTCTGGGTAGTCCTTTCCGATTGACCATCAGTATGAGGATGAAATGTCGAACTGAAGTTCAAAATAATACCTATGGCTTTTTGAAGTTTCATCCAGAATCAAGATGTGAAACGAAGATCTTTATTTGACACTATGGTGATAGGTACTCCGTGTAGTCTTATAATCTTTGTTATATAAAGTATTACCTTTTTTTTTAAAAGAGTACTTGATACGGTTTAGCAAAAATTATGTTGACTTCGTAAGATAATCCACTATAACCCATATAGCATCATGTCCTGCTTGAGTACGGGGCTAACTAACCACAAAATCTATGGTGATGTGCTCTCATTTCCATTTTGGTACTGGTAAAGGTTGTAAAGTTACTGTTAGTTTCTGATGTTCTGCCTTAACCTATTGAGGCACAAAACATTTCGCAACATACTTAGCTATATCTTTTTTCTTATTTGACCACCAATAACTATCTCTAATGGTATAATACATTTTTGTACTATCAGGATGCACAACAAAAGTATAACAATTCGCCTCTTCCATAATGACCTTTCTCAACTTTTCAACATCAGGCATGCAAACTCTGCCTCTAAAGTTAATGTACCATCAGATGTGAGGTAGAAGTCACCTTCTTTCTCGTCAAGTACATCCTGACATATCTTAGCTAAATTATTATCTTGCATCTGCCTTTTCCTGATATGATCCACCAACATAGGTCTCACAACTAAATTAGTTACCAAGGCTCTGGCATCATCACAACTCAAGGCTACATCCAAGGCCTTCAATTCTACCAACAAAGCCATGTATACTGCTTGGACAAATGTCAATATAACAGAAGATTTTCTACTCAAAGCATCTACTACTACATTAGTTTTTCCTTAATGGTACTCAATAACTAAGTCATAATCCTTAATTAACTCGAGCCATCTCCGCTATCTCAAATTCAACTCTCGTTGTTAAGGAGATACTTCAAGCTTTTATAGTCTGTGAAAGCTTAACACTACTCCCAATATAAGTATTATCTCCAAATTTTTAATGAAAAAACTACTGCTGCAAGTTCTAAATTATGAGTAGGGTAATTAACTTCATGCTGCTAAAGTTGTTGAGAAGCATAAGCAATTACTTTCTCATTCTACATCAGCACACAACCCAATCCTTGTTTAGAAGCATCGCTATACACAACATAGACATAACATGACATAGAAAAAGTTAAAACTGGTGCAAAAGTAAGACAATCTTTTAGTGCTTGGAAACTCTGCTCACTGTTGTGTAAAATCGCAAGTGTACGAGTTGAACAAGTAATAGAGTGATGAGATAAATATTGTCGCACAAGAATTGTTGTAAATTAATTCCTAAGACTTGGCATAACCCAGATTTTATTTGGGTAACGAAATTTGATGGATAGACAATTAAAAGTAAATTTAAATGCAAATAAAATAAATGTGATTAAATTAATATGCTAAAAA
>JAXCLQ010071229.1:0-12505 GCA_035584115.1 Cedrela odorata
ATACCTACATGGTTTGTGTAGTTATTAAAAGAGATCCATAAATCTTAATGAATCCTTTAATGTTTTAATTTTGCATGCGAACATAGCAGTTAAGCTTTATAAGGTATTTTCCTTAGACCTCGGGAGGGGTTATGTAAATAATTTAGGGATACTCAATTAGCAACCAAATAATTAATTCTTATTAAAAAGAACAAAGGAGATGAACTAATTAGTGAATGTGAAATCATAACCCTAGAGTTTTTAGTATATTAATTTAATCACATTTTTTTTATTTGCACTTAAATTTACTTTTAATTGTCCATCCATCAAATTTCGTTTGCCAAATAAAATTAAAATTATGCCAAGTATTGGGAATTAGTTTACAACAATCCTCGTGGGACGATATTCATCTCATCACTCTATTACTTGTTCGACTCGTACACTTGCGATTTTGCACAACAAGTTTTTAGTGCCGTTGCCGGGGATTGTTTGTTTAAATTAATTCTAATACTACATAACTCAAATTAGTTTGATCATGTTAATAAGTGCCGCACGAGCGTGAATCCCGACTAAGAGAAAGTCGGCCTGTAACAGTTGGTATTAGAGCTCAAGGTTGTGGTGATAGTGTCTACAAAAACTACCTTCTTAAGGATAACTCGATTGAATGCTCTGCAAATAAAATGAATGAGTTATGAGAGCATCAACGAGCCCTAGAGGTGGCATAGTAGAGAAAGGGCTCATCCGATGGCAAAGGCTTGAGACAAGTTTTGGCGATACTACAGTGCTTGAGCTCTCGGGTGAACGTATACAAAACGAAAGCCGTTTGCTTTGACAAAGAGTTGTCTGGTGGGTGACACCTCGAAGAGTTGTAAACATAATTTGTAGATACGCAAGCAATCCAAGGTGGCGGAGGAGTGTCGCAATATGGAAGCGGCATGCACGCAGAATGCTACGATGCAACCAGCAGGCAGAATACTGCAATCCGGCAAGCTTGCAGAGTACCGCAGTGCGGCGAGCGCACAGAATACCGCAATGCGACGAACGCGCAGAGTGTCTCGATGCGGGCAATGCGCAGAGTCCCGCGATGCGGCGAGTGAGCTGAGTACCGCTAAGCGGCCAGCGAACAAAGCACCGCTATGCAGGCCAGCATACTGGGTAACGCGATGCGGCCAGCGTGCAGGAGGCGGCGATGCTGCGAGGGTGAAGAGTGCCACAATACGGCTAACGTGCAAAGAGCCGTGATGCGTGTCGAGTACTGCGATGCGGCCAGCGTGTCAAGTACTGCAATGCGTATCGAGCGCTGCGATGCGGTGAGCGTGTCGGATGTCACAATGTGGCGATTGCATAACGTGCTGCAATACGGCGAGTATGTAAATTGTCACGATGCAACAAGTGCGTAAGCTGCCTCTATACGATAAGGCGCAAAAGTGCCGCAATGCGGCAAGGCACAAAGTATCTTGAGGCGGCAAGTGAGCAAAGCGTCGCGAGGCAGCAAGTGCGCAAAAGTGCCTCAATGCGTGAATGCGTAATGGGCTGCGAGGAGGCGAGTGAGTGAAATTCCACGATGTGGCAAAGTTGTGAAATACCGCAATGCGGTGAGGGTGTTACAGGAACGGCTAGAGGAAGTAGACGGATCTTTCTCACTCATATCCTTACAACTCAGTCGAGAGCAGCTCCAAGCTTGGAATACATTCAGTTCAATGTATTAGAACTGAAATACTGTGGAGAGACCCGAAATGCCAAAGTGCTAGAAAACTGCATGGTTAGATATCGAACAACATTTTCAGACTGTGAGGGAAAGTTTCAAAGACGTTAAGGTGAGCTTGGCATCCATGTATTTGTGCAGGGATTCCAAGTTGTGTTGGAGGACCCGAAATGAGAGTTAAAGAACCAACTTCTCTCCGAAAATGTTGCGCAACGTGCTCAAAAACATTAGTTTGAATAGAAAAATACTTTCGGAATGTGAGGGCTGATTCCAAATATGCCAATGTGACCTTGGCGTACATGTGCTTGTTCAAGAATGACAAGTTGTGGTGGAGAACTTGAAATGAAAGCTAAAGTTGCTCCCCGAAAATGTGGCGTACCTTACTCGAAAGCAATCATGTAGATTGACTCAAATTGAGGACAGTTTGTAAATATGTATAGAAATTTTCGGATTCGATGTTAGATATCCAAGATGTGATCGAGCAAGGCCGATTGCTTTTATTTGATGAAGGTTCTTCAACCTTGGGCATAAAATGATCTATAGTGACAAAGGATGCAAGATATCTCATTCGCACGAGTAGTCGTTGAGCGATTGTTGGATTACTCATGTGTTGACTCCCAACCAAAAGGTTGTTACTCATCTCAAGAAAAAAAGAGAATGGGAACGGGAATCCCAAAAACTGGGGCTTTAACAAAGGTGGGAGAGCGACCTAGTGAGTATAACCAAACTTTCTAAGGAAGTCACCATCGTTAATGGTGTAGGGAAGCCGGAAAGAAATGTTATCACTTTGGTGGTACAATGGCCGCATAAAGCCATTAAATGCCTCAAAGGGACGACACTAAGTATTATGACAGTTAAAGATGAACTGCAAGAAGCACTTGAAAAGTAATCGAGAGACAAAAAAGGCGGGCCACATGGTGGGACCATGGATATGGATTGCTCGGGAGGAGTTATCCAAAGGCAAGAAGGTCGCAAGAAAAGACCGTGTAGAATCAATACTCCTACTCACTTACAGATGCTCTAAAATGGGAGGTCTCATGTTTGAATAGCAAGGAAGACGAACTCCGTGGAAATGTGCCAACTTTGGGTTAGACATGCGAAGCGACAGACCTTGAGGGACCTCAGAGGAGGGTCTGAGTGGCAGATTCTTATCCAGTGGGTCGTAAGGCACCCTGGACTGGCAAGAATTGAATCATGTACAGTAGGTCATGAGATACCCTAGACTGTAATGACATATGACTCGGTAAGATAGAGCGGACCCATGTGTTAATGGGTTGTGACCGAGCGTAGGACTGGGACCATTACGTAAGAAAAGTTATGGTGGACATTGAAGTCACCCATAACTTTATTTTTGCTTTAGAAGTGAAGCGTCTTGAGCTGAAGCTCGAGGAGAGATTGGTCACATGAAGGCGATTAACTCTGAAAGCCTTACCCATGTGAGGGTTGAAAAAAAAAGGAAAAAGGAAAAAGGAAAAAAAAGAAAAAGGAAAAGAAAAAGAAAAAGTAAGTTCAAGATGAAAATCGGCACTTGTGAAGGTTATGTTGACCTTGTTTCTATGCACGTAGACAACTTTGTTGCCATCACGGGAAATGACTTCTTGTTGGAGAAGGGCGCTATCCCATTCCATCTATCGACAGCTTGTTGATTAAGAGGCCAGAACCTTCTTTCATTGCAATTGCGATCTCAGAAGAGAAGAGAAAAGAATGGTCAATCCCATCAGAGATTGCTGATGTCTTGTTGAAGTTGCTGAAGTGATGTTGCAGCAGCTGCTTAAGACATTGCCAAAGGAGAGCAATTGGTCACCAGACGGATAGTGTCCGAGGCGAACACACGTTCGGGCAACTTTTAGAAGGAACTTCCAGTTGTGTCACCTTATTTGCTAATTGATGAGCTAGACTGAGAAGTTTAATGGGATGCCGAAAGAGTATTTGTGCCACTTTGTCATTGCCAACCAGAAACTTTAGGCAATTACTTAAAGTAGTGCAGTTTCACTTTAGTGAAAAGAAGAACTCATCAACGAACTTAAGTCTCTTTGAGTTAGTAACGAGACAAGAGCTACGTCCACCCCACATAGTGATGAAGTATAGAGGAAAGGTTCCTCGAGAAAGATTCCTTGGACATGATGTGGAAAAAGATGTCATTAAGAGAAAGAAGTGGGCAGATAAAAGTGGAAGATTGTTCGAGTTCAAGCTTGAAGACTTGTCGCAACCGAAGTGGATGCCAAAGTAGAGAAGACTACATTCAAGGTCGGAAGATCAGCCTAGATGAAGATGTACTCGGTCTTGTATGCTAGCAAGTGAAAGCCATACCGCATCGACACAAAGATTCCATGTGCAATCAATCAGTAAGAGAGGAGATCAAGGAGCAAGCGTAGAAGAAGACTACCGAAAAAGTAAAGAGACTCTAGTAGAGAGTCAAGTAACCAAGGAGAGATGACATCATGAAGAGTTCATCGTGAAGTGAGTGATTTTTAGTGAAGAAGAATTTAGCTGAGAGAGAGCCGAAGAATTGGAGCAGTTTCAACAGAAGATTGAATACTTCAAGATAGCATCATCGTCGATGACGCCGATAGATTAGATGGGGGAGGATGTAAGAGGCCGCCCACATTTACTTATCTAAAGCCAAGTAGTAAGCCCATGACCGTAAATAGGGAGGCATTGTTCTAGCGGGTTATTGTTCATAGTTGGCACTATTTAGGGGTGTGACAGCTGAGACATGAGCAATGTCTCTTCCTGACGCACTTGCAATGTCTCAAAACCCTCTTTAGGGGGGATGGCTAGTCGCCTCAGTAGGGCCTCAGCCATCAACGCTCCAAGGGTTTAGCTATGTACTCCTCCGCCCTTGGATAGATGGGAAATGTGATGCTTGCATGAGTTAATCAAGCTTAGGGTGGTGTTGGCCCTATATGTAAAGATGCTTATGTATTCGATGCTTGTGCACCCATTGAGGGCTTGTATGCTTGTAGCGTATTTGATCAATAAAACCTCGAATTGTGTTGCTATACACTCGTTGGCATGTTTCCGCTTATTTTCTACTATCGATATATTTTTGTAGACGACTAACCCGCTTGAGTGTTCTGTGCATGAACGTGTTTAGGCTGACTTGCTAGTTCAATCATACTAATGAATGCCGCACGGGCGTGAATCCAGACTAAGAGAAAGTCAGCCCGTGAATTCAAACCTAAGGTTTCTTCCGATGACTTTGTTCGTTATCCTCTCCTCAAGGCATTGATAACTTCTGTCCATTCGAACCAAATGGAACCAACATGTTATACATAAGCTTCCAAGTTTCCTCGCTGGCTTGCGACGATGGATGCTGAGATTGATACACTCCTACGTAATGGTACGTGGTCACTGGTGTGTCCTTCACCTAATGCTAATGTGGTAAGATGGCGATGGATATACAAAATAAAACACCATGCTGATGGTACCATAGAGCATTATAAGGCTCGTTTGGTAGCCAAAGAATTTCATCAACTTGAAGGTTTAAAATATAATGAAACATTTAGTCCAATAGTTAAATATGCCACCATTCAAATAGTACTTTCTTTGGCCGTTTCATTCAACTGGCAAGTTAGACAAATCGATATCCAAAATGCATTCTTGCATAGGGTATTAGAAAAAAAGGGGAATATGATGTAGCCACAAGGATATGTTCATCCACAGTATCCACATCATCTTTGTAAACTACATAAATCATTATATAGCTTACGTTAGGCGCCTAGAGCTTGGCTCGCTAGTCTCTCAGACAAATTGCATGCTGTTGGCTTCTAGGCGAGTAGAGCAAATACATCTCTCTTTATTTGGCACACAAACTATTATTTGGTTTTGATTCTTATTTATGTTGACGACGTAATACTCACGAGGTCAAGTTCTATTGCAATTATAAAGGTAATTCAAAAACTGTCTTTTGAATTTGCTGTAAAAGATCTTAGACATTTGAGTTATTTTCTGGGCGTAGAGGCTTTACGTTGTCCTAAAGGTCTTTATATCACCCAACGAAAATATGTTGCTATGCTTCTCCAACGAACGCATCTGGCTAAAGTGAACCCTGTACCAGTCCAATGTCCACTACGAGCAATCTCACTGCCAATGATGGTCCAATGTGTTCTAACCCTCATTTGTATCGTCAGGTGGTTGGTAGCCTTCTATACCTTGCATTCACGCGACCAAACCTTACATTCTCAGTTCATAAGGTCAGTAAGTTTATCCATAATCCACTAGAACCATATTGGAAAGGCATGAAGAGAATACCACGATAACTCAAACACGCGATTTCTACTGGTTTATTCGTTTCGAGTTCGTCAGAAGTAACTCTTCAAGCTTTTTCTGATTCTGATTGGGCAAGTGATAGGGATGATCAAAGCTCTGTGGGTGCCTATTATATTTTTTTGGGGAAGAATTTTGTTGGCCTCCGTGACAGTGAAGCATTGGTGCATAAAATGGATACTTTAATCAACCTTTATGCTTCTTGCTTGTTATATTCAAATCCTAGCTTAGTGTCACGCCCTAGTTTACACAGCAGAAAATGGCCAGTTTACTCCCCAGCAGAGCTGTTACGCCGCAGCAAAATATGCAACAGAATGCAGCGTATATGTAGTAGAACGTGCAGCAAGATGTGCAGCAGAATATGCCACAAATTCATCCGAGCAAGTCTTTCCTAAACAAGCTGCACATATTAAAGCTACAACAGCAGTTTCCTAAATAAACAAGAGCTGTATCTTCTTAGCTTATTTAGGAGATTTGGCACTAAAGAGAAAGCCTTGTATTAAATAGGAAACAATCTATGTATATAGGAATATCCTTGTTATATTAGGAATAGGATTTTCAGCTTTTATTGTAAGCCATTAAATGAGATTCTAGGGTTATTCTCAACCCTCTATTGTAGATATACTTTAGTATAAATAGAGCAGTCGCTGTAGGCCAAAACATTCAAGCTTTTACAGAAAAACAAATCTCTGCAGTTTTTCTGTGCAATCTCTCTTCTTCTCTTTCATTGTGGTCTTTGTGATTTTTGCGATTTTGGGAAGAAATGCTGATTTAGCGCATATTGTTCCAAATTTGCGTCTAAAGTCGCATGGAAAAATCAGTCCATGACAGTTGGTATCAGAGCGACAGTTTCAAAGAAAGGAGAAAGAGCGCCATGGCACAAAACAAAGAGATGCGTGGTAGGGAATCCAATCCTACAGAATGGAAAAGGACTAGGGCGCAAAGCTAGTCTCGTGATGCTCTCAATGAACTCGTCACCCCCATGGGGAAGGTGACGGAAGGGCTGGCTTATGAGAGGGATCGGCTTGATAGTTTGGAGCAAACTGTGGAGAACCTGGAAAGCGGGTTGGCTACTCAAGGGGAAGAGCTGCAAGGGCTCATCCACAGTTCCAACCATTCCACCAAGGAAAAGAGGCGTTAAGGGCAGGAAGCGTTCGAGGCCAAAATTCTGGGGATTTTGGAGACTATGCAGCAACAGATGGACTTGTTACACAGCAGCTTGGAGAAAGCAAAAGGCAATATTGGGCTTTGCAAGCGAACAGTAGCTAGCGGGGTTGGCTCTTCTCATGAGGTTGCTCATACGCATACTCAAGGCGTACGTCAGAAAGCGGAACGCCAAAGAGCTGGATGACTACTTTTGGCAGATAGAGCTGTATTTCAAGGCAATCGGTTTACGGAACGAGTAAGACAAGGTAAGTACTGCAACCCTCTACCTTTCCGATCATGCACTTTCTTGGTGGCGTAGAAAACATGCAGAAATTCAGAAGGGGCAGTGCACCATCGACACTTGAGGAGCGCTACAGCAGAAGCTTAGGCACCAATTCTATCCAGAAAATGTGTCGTATGATGGCCGCAAGAGGATGAGGAAGCTGAAGCAAAATAAATCCATTGCAAAGTACATGGAGGAGTTTTCTGGTCTCATGCTTTAAATTCTGAACATGAGCGACGAGGACTTACTCTTCAACTTCTATGAAAAGCTGCAGCCATGGGCCTTTTCTGAAATCAAACGGCACGATGTCAATGATGTCGCCACTGACCTAACCGTAGCTGAGACACTAGTGGATTTTCACAAGGGAGATGCGAAAAAGCTAAAACACCAAAATAAGCCCAACAATGGTTGGGGAGTGCGAGATTCTCAACCTCAACAAAATAAGGATGGGAAAGGCCAGCCACAAAAGGGAAAAGAGCAGCGGCATGATGGGAAGAGAGGAAGCAAACAAAAGATAAATTGCTTTCTCAGCGATGGAGACCATTGGGGCAAGGACTGTCCGCAGAAGAAGGCGTTTAACCCCATGTTTGAGGCGCAGAAAGTGGCGGCGGAGCAGACAAGCATGGGAAGCTTGCAACAGCTCAGCGCGCTTAAGGCAAAATAGGTGCCTAACACTCCGCACAACAAGGCTCTTGTGCATGTTGAGGCGTGCATCAATGGGAAGAAAACGTATGTGCTGTTGGATACTGCAGCTTCGCACAACTTTATCAAGAATGTGGAGGCGAAGCGCTTGAGTCTTCGAGTGGAAAAAGAGAGCGGCTTCGAAGTGTCGATCTACACCTGGTAAACTGGAGCGGCAAGGTAAATTTTTTTGTAACACCTCTCGATGATTTTGATGCGATGCTAAGGATGAATTTTTTACGACAGTTTAATGCTGTAACAATGCCACGATACAACTCAGTATGTATTCTGGAAGGAGGTCCTTGCATGGTGCCTGCAGTAACAAAACGCACTGCCGACGCCCCTCTTCTCTCAGCGATGCAGGTAAAGAAAGGCGTCAGTCGAGGGGAAGAGACATTTCTAGCAACCATCTGGGAGGCGGATGATGCTGTGGACGATGAGAAGGTTGCACCGCTGCCAGAAATTGCGAAGGTGCTTGCAGAGCATAATGACATGATGCCGGACACCCTACCAAAGAAACTACCACCTCGGCGGGAGGTGGACCACAAGATCGAGTTAGAACCGGGGGCGATACCACTAGCGATAGCGCTCTACTAGATGGCGCCGCCGAAGTTGGCGGAGTTGCGGAAACAACTGCAAGAGCTACTGGATGCAGGGTTCATTCAGCCTTCAAGGGCGCCATATAGGGCACCGGTGTTGTTTCAACGCAAGCACGATGGTTCGCTGCGGATGTGCATCGACTATCGCGCCTTAAACAAGGTAACAATCAAAAACAAGTATCTCATTCCTCTTATTATTGATTTGTTTATTCGTCTTGGTCAAGCAAAGTTCTTCTCCAAACTTGATTTGCGGTCAAGGTACTACCAAGTCCTCATAGCCCCTAGCGATGAACCCAAGACAACATACGTGATGCGGTATGGCGCGTACGAGTTCTTGGTCATGCCCTTCTGCCTCAACAATGCACTAGCCACTTTTTGCACCTTGATGAACTAGATTTTTCACCCATTTCTAGACAGATTTGTGATCGTGTACTTGGACGATATAGTGGTGTACAACGACACACTCGAAGAACATGCAGCGCACTTGCGGGCAATTTTTCAAGTGCTGCGGGAGAATGAGCTGTATGTCAAGTGGGAGAAATGCTCATTCACACAGCGAGAAGTTGAGTTTCTTGAGCATAAAATCAAAGAAGGGAAGCTTCTCATGGATAGATCCAAGATTCGACTAATAACGGATTGGGATCCACCAACAAAGGTCGCGGAGTTAAGGTCCTTCCTTGGGTTGATAAACTACTATCGGAAGCTCATCATGGGCTATTCGGGAATAGCTGCACCTCTCACCGACTTGCTGAAGAAGTCTAGATCATGGGACTGGTCTGAAAAGTGCAAACATGCTTTCGACAGTTTAAAGCGTGCAGTGATGGAAGAGCCCGTACTTGCACTACCCAACTACTCATTACTGTTCAAAATTCACACGGATGCATCAGATTTTGCCATTGGCAGTGTGCTTATGCAGCAGGGACATTCGATAGCATTTAAGAGCAGAAAGCTCAATAACACGGAGCGGCATTACACTATGCAGGAAAAAGAAATGACGGCGGTCGTTCATGCACTGCGCACCTGGCAACACTACCTGCTCGGATCAATATTTGTGGTGCAAACAGATAATGTAGCCACAAGCTACTTTCAAAACCAAAAGAAGCTCAGCCCGAAACAAGTAAAGTGGCAGGATTTTCTGGCGGAGTTTGATTTCGAGTTGGCGTACAAACCAGGCAAGACCAATGTGGTGGCAGATGCTCTAAGTCGGAAGATTGAGTTGGTAGGTATCAGCAAACTCTAAGGGGAGATTCTCAGCCTCATCACTAAAGGTATGCAGCATGATCCGCTAGTTAAACACCTCACGGAGTTGGCACAAATGGGAAAACCAAGCAGTTTTAGGTAAAAGATGGGTTTCTCTACACCAAAGAACAGCGTATTTATGTGCCAATGTGAGGGAATTTGCGGCGGAACGTCATTAAGGAATGTCATGAAACTAAATGGGCAGGCCATCCGGGCCAAAAGCGCATGAGAGCATTACTTGAAGCGACGAACTATTGGCCGCAAATGAGAGACGATGTGGAACAGTTTGTGCGGACTTGTCTTGTATGTCGACAAGACAAAAGTGAACACCAAAGTCCTATAGGCTTGCTGGAACCATTACCCATTCCAAAGAGACCATAGGAGAGCATATCCATGGACTTTATAGTGGTGTTGCCGAAATCTGATGGGATGGGAACTGTCGTGGTGGTGGTTGATCGGTTCTCAAAGTATGCGACTTTCATTCCCGCATCGAAGGACTGTACTGCGGAGGAGACCGCGAGGCTTTTCTTCAATCATGTGGTCAAGTAATAGGGCTTATCGCAGCCGATCGTCAGCGATGGCGACCCTCGCTTCACTGGCAGATTTTAGACTGAGCTATTCAAGCTCATGGGCTCGGCGTTCCACTTCTCGATGAGCTTTCACCCCCAAACTAATAGGCAGACTGAGCGGGTGAATGCCTTACTGGAGCTGTATCTACGGCACTTCGTGAGCGCAACACAACACGATTGGGCGCGTCTACTGAATGTGGTGCAGTTTTCCTACAATCTGCAGCGAAGTGAGTCCACCAATCGCAGCCTGTTCGAGTTAGCTACTGGGCAGCAGTCTCTTACACCCCATACGCTTGTTTCAAGCTACAAAGGGTGCTCCTCAGCGGCGTACGAAGTTGCCAAGTCGTGGCATGAGCAGACGGACATTGCACAAGAATACCTCGACAAGGTAGCGAAGAGGATGAAAAAGTGGGCTGACGAAAAGCGGCAGCATGCGGAGTTTAATGTTGGCGACATGATGCTACTGAAGATCCTGCCCTAGCAGCATAAGTCCACATGCCCACTACACAAGGGGTTGGTTCGGAAGTATGAGGTTTCATTTCCCATTTCCAAGCGGGTAGGCAATGTATCATACAAGGTGGAGTTACCCTCGAGGCTTAGACTACATTCGGCTTTCCATGTAAGTTATCTCAAGCCTTATCATGGAGATGCGAATGACCCTGAGCGCAGCGAGCCAAAGCGGCAGCCTTTGGGCGTAAACACAACTTCCAACAAAGAAGCGGAGATCATCATTGATGATCAGATTGTTCGAAGACAAAACTATCCACCAAGTCGTAAGTACTTCGTCAAGTGAAAGGGCTTGCCCGATAGCTAAGCAAGCTGGGAACTTGAGACAACTCTGTGGCAATTTGAGAACTAGGTTCGTGACTACCAGCAGTGGCACGCTAAGGACGTTGCTCGATTGGGTGGGGGAGAATGTCAAGCCCCAGTTTACGCTTAGCATAGCTGTTACGCCGCAGCAGAATATGCAGCAAAATGTGGCATAATGCAGTAGAACGTGCAGCAGCATGTGCCGCAGAGTGTGCAGCAGAATATGCCACAAATTCTGCCCAGCAAGTCTTTCCTAAACAAGCTGCACACATCAAGACTACAGCAGTAGTTTCCTAAATAAACAAGAGCTGTATCTTCTTGGCTTATTTAGGAGATTTGACACTAAAGAGAAAGTCTTGTATTAAATAGGAAATAATCTATGTATATAGGAAAATACTTATTATATTAGAAATAGGATTTACAGCTTTTATTATAAGCCATTAGATGAGATTCTAGGGTTAATCTCAGCCCTCTATTGTACATATGCTTTAGTATAAATAGAGCAGCCGCTGTAGACCAAAACATTCAAGCTTTTACAGCAAAACATATCTCTGCAGTTTTTCTGTGCAATCTCTCTTCTTCTCTTTCTTTGTGGTCTTTGTGGTTTTTACAATTTTGGGAAGGAAGGTTGACTTAGCGCATATTGTTCCAGATTTGCGTCTAAGGCCGCACGAAAAAATCAGTCCGTGACATTAGGATCTACTAGATCGATTGGCTTTCCACTTACTCTAATTGCCATGCCTAGCAAGACATAGCAATTATCACAAGTTTTGAGAAGAAAACAATTACACAAGAAAAATTGAAGTACAAAATCATTTAGGAGCAGCACTGGAAGAACATTTACTAGATATAAGACAAATGCAATCAATCTCTTAAGGCACAGAATAGATCATATTGTTTTTCCCACTAACAATTTCCATAGCCACCACTCCAAAACTGTAAACAACTGCTTTGTAGGTCAAATAACCCCGAAGTGCGTATTCTGGAGCCATGTATCCTCTGCAATCAAAATTATCATTTGTTTTAAACTGAAACAATAACAAAAATATCCGTTCTAGATATGAGGTAAGTGGCTTACATGGTTCCAGCAATGCGAGTGCTGATGTGAGTTTTCTCCTCCTCGCCAAGCTTAGCCAGTCCAAAGTCTGATATTTTGGGGTTTAGATCCCATCAAGCAGAATGTTAGTAGTTTTGATGTCTCTGTGAACAATTTTGAAACGTGATT
>JAXCLQ010071230.1:0-12504 GCA_035584115.1 Cedrela odorata
ACTTGAAATTGGACCGTTTGGTAAAAATAAATTAGGGTTGGTCAAATCCGTAAACAGTGGGTGAATAGTGGTTATTTTAGGAATTTTCCCAAAAATAAATAAATAAATAAATAATTTTGGGAATTTTTATAATTCCCAGTGCGAGGTTACCATTGAAAACACTCAGCGTCCACCAATTAAAGAGTTTAAGACGGTGAAAAGCAAAATTTGCAGAACTATAGACAGAACACTCGTTGTGAATGGAATTCCCAGTCCAACTCTAAACCCAATGACGATTTCGATGCTTCCGCTGGATGTAATCATCGATATACTATCCCGACTGCCCGTGAAGACTCTCCTACGCTTCAGGTGCTTGTCCAAGTTTTTTCGTTCCATAATTGACGGCTCAAATTTCGTCAACCTCCACCTCAAACGCTCCATCGAAACCAACTCCAATCTCAGCATTATTTTTGCTGGCTGTACGTGGCCGCCGGACAGCAGGATCTACTCTGGAAGCTTGGATTCACTTGATAATTGTGAAGAACTAGATCATCCTTTCAAGAATTGCAGATATATTCAGAGTCAAGATACTTTATTGATTGGTTCTTGCAATGGATTGGTTGCTCTGCATAACCGTAAGAAAGGTATGGTATTGTTTAATCCATCAACTAAGAAACACCGAATAATACCCAAGTTTTATAGTGATTTTGGTTTGTGCGATACTTATTTTGATGGGTTTGGTTACGATGCTTCTGCTGATGATTTTAAGTTGGTAAGAATCATTGTTTTCAAACGTCCTTTGGCTAAGGAAGTGACAGTATATAGCTTGAAAACCAATACATGGAGAAGAATTGAAGACTTCCCATTTTATTTTTTCATGAATTCTGGAAATGGAGCTTTCGCAGGTGGTGCCTTACACTGGGTGGCCAATCAGGATCCAGAAGCTGAGGTAAATGACCTAATACTTGGGTTTGATTTGAAGACTGAGGAATTTTTCCAAGCGGCAATTCCTCCTGTAGGGGATGGAAGATTTTTTCTCAGCGTGGAGGTTTTGAGAGGATGTCTATCTGTAGTTTGCAAGTATGATCATGCGCCATCTTTTGATTTATGGGTGATGCAGGAGTATGGGGTGAAAGAATCTTGGACTAAACTTTTTTCTTTCGAAATGGAGTATGTGCCAGCTTTGGCTTATTCAAAGAGTGGGGACAAAATTTTAATCAAACACTATGGGAAACTTAGTTGGTACGACCTAAAGCAGAGAGTTGAAAATTTTGTTGAGGTTGATGGTATAGTGCAAGGATATTATGATGCCATTGTTTGTGTGGGTAGTCTTGTTTCACCTAATGCTTATACAATAATAGATGATTAGAGGCAGAGCAGCGGGCAGAGGAAGAGGTAAAACAATTTCAAGTTGTAATAATTTTACTGTGTTTCACAACATAGAGGCTAAGATTGTTTAACTCACTTTGTCTCTCTACTCAGTGCAGGAATAAGAGAAATAGCTTTCTAACCATTGAGAGAACTGAATTTCTTGAGCAAATTTACTATTACTCATTTGCCATTTATTTCTTGACAATATAAGAACGTAGTGTTAGGAATGATTTCCTATCAAAGGGATTCAAATTGAATTCATCAGCATGTAGAACAAAATTTTGCATAGCTTCATGGAGTGGAGTAAATTTGTCTGTTGTTTAATGTAGTTCTTAGTAACCTGCATATTTTCGAGATTCGGGAAGTAATCTAATTATTTTTTCCTCATCTTTTGGGGAAGTATATGTAAATTTCTTACTGATATATTTGATGGTTTTGATTTTCTTTAGGGTGGATAATGGATGGTTTGGCTAGTAGTTGAGCCCATTGGAAAGTCTGGAGATGAAGTGCAAAGGGTTTGTTGGTTTTCTTCTTCTGTGTAGCACAAGCACATAGCAAAGCTCTGCTTATGCTCTGTGTTTGTCGTTTCTAGTTAGTTTAAGAAGCTCTTATTCTGGCAGATTTCCCCCTTCCCCTATAGGGATATCAGTGTGTTGGTGTTATAAATGTACTAAGATAAATTTCCGGTGGACTCATGGTAGACTCATTACTCAAATGCATATATGTATGTATGTTTGTCAGTTTCAAAAATAATGATTCTAATCTTATTTGCATTGCATATAGGTTTTGAAATTTATCTGTTAAAACAAATAAGGAGAGTAAGATAAAGCTAGCCCATACATAATAGAAAGAATCATAACCCACCCTCTCATTCAGCAATATACTAACCGACTGAAATTGTCGGAGAATATTTGTTTGTGAGTAGGCGATAAAATCAAAACACAACCTTTGATTTGTCATTGTTGAAACAGCTTGTTTTGAACTCCTCCTCCTCGTCCTTACAAACGAACAAACAAATTGGTTGTTAACGACAACACATAATATGCATATTGGTCTTTTGCGAGGGTAAGATTGTCATTTTACTGGTCGATGATAATAATTATTAAAATACAAAAAAAAAAAAAAAAAAAATGTTATAGTTAGATTAAACCAGTGATTAGAATAGAAGGTACTTGACTTTAATCATGTCTGAAATATAAAAAAGGAATTTTTCAAACCATTTGAGAGTTTGCAGAGCAGAGCGGACAACGAAATTAAGGCAGTGGAAAAGCAAAATTTGCAAAACTAAAAAACAGAAAGGTTACCTTCTTGCTTCGATTAGGCAATTCATCAAACAGTGGGTTCTGAATCTAATCTTAGTTTAGAATGGAATCCCTAAACGGAACCCTAAAACCACTTCCAACTTGGATGCTCCTCCCGCTGGATGTAATCATTGAGATACTAGCACGACTGCCCGTGAAGACTCTCCTGCGCTTCAGATGCTTGTCCAAGTTCTTTCGTTCCTTAATTGACGGCTCGTATTTCATCAACCTCCATCTTCAACGCTCCATCGAAACCAACTCCAATCTCAGCCTTATTTTTGCTGGTTACATGTGGCCACCGGACAGCAGGATCTACTGTGGAAGCTTGGATTTACTTGATAATTGTACAGAAGTTGATCATCCGTTCAAGAATTGCAGATATATTCAGAGATATGATACTTTGGTGATTGGTTCTTGCAACGGATTGGTTGCTCTGCACAACCGCGAGGAAGGTATAGTATTGTTTAACCCATCAACTAAGAAACACCGAGTGTTACCCAAGTTTTATGGCGATTTGGATGATTATGATGCTTATTTTGATGGTTTTGGTTATGATATTTCTACTGATGATTATAAGTTTGTAAGAATCATAGTCTTTAATGATCCATTGTCTACGGAAGTAACAATTTATAGCTTGAAAACCAATACATTGAGAAGAATAGAAGATTTCCCGTACTCATTTGTCATGAATTCCGGAAATGGTGCTTTCGCTAGTGGTGCATTACATTGGGTGGCTAATTTGAATCCGGAAGCTGATGAAGATGATTTAATCATCGCTTTTGATTTAACAAGAGAAGAATTTTACCAAGTGCCAATGCCTCCTACTGGGGAGGGAGGATTTTTTATCGGTGTGGAGGTTTTGAGAGGATGTCTCTCTATAGTTTGCATGTATGAGTATGAGCGACCTTGCGATTTATGGGTGATGAAGCAGTATGGGGTGGAGGATTCTTGGACTAAACTTTTTTCTTTCCAAAAGGGAGCAATTGTACCTGGTGATTATGTGCCACCTTTGGTTTATTCAAAAAGTGGGAACAAAGTTTTAGTTAAACACTATGGGGATCTTTATTGGTATGACCTTAAAGAGCAGAGAGTTGAGAGTCGTGTTGAGATTGATGGTAAGGTGCGAGGATGTTATGATGCCATTATTTGTGTAGATAGTCTTGTTTCGCCTAATGCTTATACAATATAGATTATTAGAGGCAGAGCAGCGGGCAGAGGAAGAGGAGCTACAAGTTAGAAGAGGTAAAACCATTCAAAGTTTTAATATTTTTACTCTGTTTTACAGCATAGATGCTAAGGTTGTTTAACTCACTTTGTCAATCTACCCAGTGCAGGAATAAGAGAAATAACTTTCTAATCATTACAAAAAGTTAAATTTTTTTTAGCAAATTGGCTATTATTCACTCATCATTCACTTCTTTATAATATAAGAATATATAGTGTTAAGGGTGATCCCTGTTAAACGGATTGAAATTGATTCATCAGCCTGTTGAAGTAGAAATTTTGTATAGCTTCATTTAGTGGAGTAAATTTGTGAGTTGTTTAATGTAATTCTTAGTAACATGCCTTCTAAATTGATATAATGCAGGATGAAATAATCTAAACATTTGTTTCCTGATATTTTCAATATTCTGGAACTATGTGTAAATATCTTAGTGATATATCTTGATGATTTTGATTTTCTGTAGGCTGGATATCGGATGACTTGGCTAGTTATTTGGGCACATTGGAAAGCTCGGAGATGCAGTGTTGGGGATTTGGTGATTTTCTTTTCTGGGTATCCCATAGCAAAGCTCTACCTTTTGAATGTGAAATTATGCTCTATTTGTTTGTTGCTTCAGTCTTTTAGATTGTTTAAAAAGCTCTTGTTTGCATATGGGGTTTGAAACTAATAGCTTCTGTGCTTTTGAAGGATATGTTGACCCCTATATTCGACTAAATGAACATATGCTCTTACTCGTTTCTTTATATTATTGTGTTTTACTTGCACTAATTTATTGATGATTTCTGTAAGAAAAAGGGAACGCCAAAGTTAACAAGACCATCTTCTGTCATGCAAGATTTCTGAATCTGAAATCAAACACCAAACAGTGAGCAAAGTCGACTGTGAACTGAAGATAGGCAACCAAACAACAGTGAGGATATTTACATACCAGTAAATGAAAATAAGACCACTAGCAAAAGAGTCATTGCAGAAAGTGACCAAATTAGTAATTTCATCCCAAAAATAGTTGATAATTTTGTAAATTTGAAATTTGTGGTGGATTAAAAATTATAGTTCCATATGATTGTGGAACCAAGTAAAATAATAGAGTTTTTGGGGAAAAAAAAAACTCAGGTTTACATTTTTTTAAAAAAAAATTAATAATAATAAGGGTGTTTTTGGCATTTAAATTATTATTTTAAATATTTATTGTTAATTAAATATAATAATTAAAAGTGTATTTTTTAAGATAAATTATAAAGTGTTTTAAGATTTTTATTTGGAATTTGTGGTGTATTTAAAAATAAAAACTAAAAAAAGTGTTTAATAATGTTTGTTTGAAATGTAAAACGATTTTTGAAATTAAAAATATAATTGGAGCGGAGTTTGAAAACGCGTTTTTCATTTAAAAATTGCAAAGCACTGGCGCTCGCGCCTACCAATTAAGCTTGCGAAAAGCAGAATTTGCAAAGCTATAACACAAAAACGTTACATTCTTGCTTCGGTTAGGCATTTCATCAAACACTCAGTTGTGATAAATCGAACCATAAAACCAGTGCCGACTTCGATGCTGCCGTTGGACGTAATCGTTGAAATACTTTCCTTACTCCCGTGAAGAGTCTCATACGCTTTAGATGCTTGTCGAAGTTCTTCGTTCCTTAATTGACGGCCCATATTTCATCAACCTCCATCACAAACGCTCCATCGAAACCAACTCCAATCTCAGCTTCATTCTTTCAGGTTTCAGAATTAAAAATTTTCCATATTATTTTTTAGGAATAGAGGAAATGGAGCTTTTGTACATGGTGCTTTGTAGTGGGTAGTATGCCAAAATCCAGAATCAAGGACAAAGGAGTTGATTATTGCTTTTGATTTGACGAGTGAGGAACTTTACGAAATGCCATCCCCTCATATATTGGATGGTAACGTGTATACTGAAGTGGAGGTTTTGAGAGGAAGTCTATCTCTAGTTTGCAAGCATTTTAGTGCGCGACATTTCGATGTAGGTTGATGAAGGAGTATGGGGTGAAGGATTCTTGGACTCAACTGTTTTCTTTCGAAGAGGGAGCAATCGAAGGAGTTGTTTATGTGAAAGTTTTGGCTTATTCAAAGAGTGGGGACAAAGTTTTAGTTTTTACCAACTGCGGTGATCTTCACTGGAACGACCTAAAAGAGCAGAGTTGGAGTAGTTGTGTTGAGATTTCTGATAAACTTGTAGATTATTACAACGCCAATATCTGCGTGGACAGTCTTGTTTCACTGAATGCTTATAAAAGATAACAGCAGGCAGAGAAAGAGGAACATGAAGTTAGAAGAGATAAAGTCATTTGAAGTTCTAATAGTTTTACTATGTTTCACGACATAAAGGCTGAGGTTGGCAGTCTAACTCACTTTGTCACTCTATTAGGGAATAAGAGAGAGAACTTTCTAACTTCTAATTATTATAACAAATTAACTATTATTCATTCCTCTGGTAACTTGTTCATTTCATACCAATATAAGAATATGGTCTTCGGGTTGATTTCATGTGAAAGATGTGTTTCAAATTGATATCAACAGCATATAGAAGAAAAATTAGAATAGAATCATGAAGTGGAGTAAATAAGTGAGTTGTTTGATTTAATTCTTAATATCATACCTTTTGAATCAGTTTCCTAATCTTTTCTTTGGGCCTTTTATAGGTATATTTGTGATATTTCGCAGGATGAAATAATCTAATGTTTGAGTTTTCTGATCTTCGCTCTCTTGGTCCTGTATATGCATATTTCTTACTAATAAATCTTGATGGTTTTGTTTTTATTTAGGATAGATATTTGGATCTTGGTTAGCAATTTGAGCTCATGGGAAAGTTTCTGCAAATGGAAGTGTAAAAGTTTGGTGAATACTTAATTGTAGCACATATCAGAATTCTGACTTCTGCAAACCCAGATTGTGCCTAATTTCTTTGTTGCTTAAGATAGTATAAGATGCTCTTATTTGTATATTTGCTTTACGAAAGTAATACCTATTGTGCTTTTAAGGGATGATTAACGGATATAATTGACTAAAACGAACACATTCTCGTACTCTACTTGTCTCTATATATATTTTTTTGTTTTGCGTGGACTATTTTATTGATGATTACTGAAAGAAACACTAGAGGCAAAAATTAATAAACCCTCAATATTATCCACCTTATAAAACTTAGGATTATAATGCAAGGTTCTCTGAATTTGAAATCCACACCAAGCAAATCATGATTTCATTGAATTGCATTGAAGGATGTTTGCAAAAAACAGTAAGCAACGAGGACACAACTATGAAGACTAAAGCAAAAGTATCTATTTTAACAAGGAATGTTACAGCCAGCTTCCCAAAAACACAAATATGAAGAAAGTTTCAAGCCTAATTCATGTGCATCATATTGTAAATAAAAAATAAAAAATCAAGGACACCACATTACTCTGAAATTGATCGGCAACAAAACCATCATAGATAGCGTCACGGGTCTTTTTCAAGGGTCTACAGATAGGCCGTATAACTCTTTTACTCTGTAAATTACTGTCTTACAAAATCTTTTCTGCTATGATCCACATGAAGCTAATTCGACTAACAGTAAAATTAGTACAAAATTCTGTACAGCTGACCACAAGGTTAGTACCTAAATGCATGCACTAGATACATAAACTGCCTCATGTCTGACAACTGAGTCAATGAATCTATGAGTTACTTTCAGATGCCAAAACTGATGAAAAACTGTGCATACTTGTTGCCAGATTTTACAACATTCTGATCATTCTCAATTCTATTACCCTGTCTCAACCAGCAATTAAAAGCCCACGACAGGTTTTGCTTCTAAATTTTATAGCACTTTTCACATGCTCTGTCTTGACTTTCCCACAGAAATATTAGCTGCTTAAAACAAAAGAAACCATTTACAACACCTAATATAAAATATCAGAAGAAATACACTTACTTGAAAGCACGAAGCGAGAATCTCAATCTAATGACTTTCCTTAATATTGATGAGACTAATATTCCAGAAATTAATGCTTCAGCTGCCAATAGTGGATCCAATGAACTCTGGAACAACAAATGCTTGATTCAATTTGTAAATAATGAAATTCATACTTCAATCCATGAATCAATACAAAATATAGAATAATAACTGGGGGGAAAAACAACCTGAAGAATCATGATGACAGCCAAAATGCAGATGGACCATGCAACAAAGTTAGATGTGCCTAAATCAATTGATCCATCTTCTGTAAGGACAAGTTTGCGAACAACCCAGAAGCCCAACCATGCTCCAGCCAGAACAACAAAAGCCACCAGAAAGATTGCCTACTGCAGTTTATAATTTTGACAGGATATAGTTTTTCAAATATTATTACCATTCACTACAAACAATCTCAAGCAAATCAATTAGAACTAGTGTATATACAATTTATCTGCAGAAACTATAGCTATAAGTAAATGAAGCACCAAGATAACAGCAAATGCATACTCCATTGTAAACAAACGAAGTGACCAATAGAAAAACAATAAATCATAACTACTATTATCATCATCAGTAACAATAGAAATAGCTGGTAACAAACATAAACAAAAAATAAAAAAGAATGTGAATCTAGGTTATCTTGAAAATGAAGGATTCAGCAAAATTATTAGAGGCATGTACCATGGCATTATTATAGAACACAATCCAAAAGACTTCTGATAAAAAAACAGAAGAGACAAGAGACAGGAAAAACCATTATTTCTGCTTAAGTTATATGATACACCTTAATCCTTCAAGATACAAGAAAAGCTTCCACAGTACAGGCAAACCATAACTAAACAAGATGCTGGTGCAGTTCTGCATAAATTTGGATCATTTCATTGAAACTAAGGATCGTTGTTTATTACAATATACACACAATGCATCATTGTTTATTGCAATATACTGACTTTACAGTTCCCTAACCCGACAGGAAACTCCACTTCAACAATTGTTCTGACAATGGATTTTCTAGCCATTCACTCAAAGTTAACGACAAGTTCCACGGTTTAGATGGTAGCTCTAATTTGTGTAGATAACTATACCGTCTCTATCTAGGTTGAATAGGAATGTAAATAAAAGATATAACTTAACTAAAATTATCTAAATACAAAATCCCAACGGATTCTCTATGTAATAGCTTCTGAAATACACATATTAGTAAAACTGCATAGAGCCTGAATGTGAACCATCATAGTCCACTGATCACTTGAGACCCATATACTAATAAAAGCAAAATACTCTCTTCAACAGTACCACAGTATTGAGTTACAAGAATATAGGTGAACAATCATGAAATATTCTCTTGCATCACTGAATTGATACAAAAACTATAATCAACATATATAAGACAACTTACATACAGGATTGTACATGTCTTCACCAATTCCAATCTCCATAAGTATTAAACGATCAGCCATGGCACATAGAGCAGGAGAAATGATCTCACATCAATCTGGAAAAAAGAAGTGACAGCAAGAGTTAGAGATATTCTTTCAAAAAAATAAACAAACAAATAAATAAAGAAGCAAACAGACAAGTTGATACTCACAAGAGATGAGTACACAATATTGCAAGTGAGTTCTTTCGGCCAGTTGGGAGAAGTTTCATACCCTGTCAATAACCCACGTAATTGATGTTAGCCAAACAAAAACATTCAATTGAACCAGAAAGAATAATCCCAGATTAAGGTATCAGAAAAAGACATCAAGTCGAAATAAATTAATTTTGCCCACTAAAACTAGAGACAAGAATCCTTCAACTAGTAGCAATAAACTTCAACCCTTAATAGTACACATTAATAGTGGTAACAGAACCGATATATACCATTTGGGCAGGAAACACTTAGACATATTAGAAAATCACAAATAAAGGCTACTACAACATAAGCAAAGCATATTCAAAGTTTTAAACCTGAACTGTAATGAAGTTAGAAGGTTATACACGCTATTAAAGCCCCATCGTCCATTAATAATCGTACATGTGTAAGAGAAGGACAAGCAATTTGCAACAACAAGAAGATTGCCGCAATTGAAAATCAGAAATAAATCTATCTGAGATCCTTGCCGTGAAATTCCAAGTTCACTCTTTTACTCCAAGTTCAGTAGTGCTGCTACCATAATTACTGTTATTACTACTCAGAAAAATATCAAAATGGTACAAAACGAACATCAGATAGGGGCACCATAAAAAAGAAAAAGAAGGAAATCAACATGGGTTAAAAATAATGTTGAACTTGAAGTATACATCAACATAATGTCCTATATGCAATTAGGTATAACCTAGCAATAAACAAAAGATGTACACTTTTTTGTACAACAAATTTTTATTAACAGTGCCTGAGGATTAAAATAACATGCATAGCTTTCAAATCTAGCAATGGAAACTTGAAAAACAGTAATACCTGAAAAAGGACCATTAATGTAACAAGGATGACCCCAGCTGCCATAGCACTGCTGTAATAGAATACCAATGACTCCCTCAGAGTAGATGCCAAACTCATCAGAGTGATGCCCAAAATCAAAAATACAATCTGATATAAAAAAAAAAAAAAAAAATTCTGCAAGCAAAAGAAAAAAAAAAAGATAGACAGGTTATTAATGTCAGAAATAAAGCAAGAGAGACAAGCATTCACCACATTACTCTTGAAAAAACTTACCTTCTTCAATAGAAACCTCAAGTGGCTCTAAAGATGAAGTGGCAGCCATTATATCTAAGATTTTATGGCCAAAAGGTGACATTGATTGTACCCATGAACCATTGGAAACTTTCTCCCAACGGCCTTCAGAGCACATTCCCACCCCAAGACATACATTCCTGCAAAGGAAATGCAATGCTTTAAGAAACAAAAAAGCAACATCAAAACCATATGCTTAGACAATCATTGGTAATCAAACTCTTGAAAGCTTTAACTACAATAACTTGAGAATAACTATAAGAAGTCCACTTAATGTGCAAAAATAAAAATTTGATGTGTGTGTTGGCTAGCAGACTTATGAAGGGTCTTATAACCCCAACAATATCAAATTATAACAGAGAACTCCTAAAAGTTATCATTTAAACCAATCTTTATGCAATTTCAGGTATAACAGCCGTTCAATACAATCACTCACCTATGGAGGCAAACTTCCACATTAGGCCAGTGTAAGCTTGAACTATTTTGTGAAACTTTCACCTTCACTGAACGAGCAAATTTTCTCAAATCCCTCAGCCTTGACAATCCACAAATGTTTATTCTATCACAAAAAACTTTAGTCCCCGGCTTTAGACCAGGAGAATTCTCCACTGCCAAGCTAGGAGACAGCTGCAGTGTAGTAGATTGGCCAACAACTGCAGAAACCAAAAAAGATAAAAGCATATAAATAACCAGCATGTAAAACCTTTTACATGCACCCACCAGATTATTTTATTCATATGCTTACTACTCACAAACATAAGGTCAGATAAGGTTTGAGCATTGTTGCTAAGACATCCATCTGTTTAGTAGATAAGTTACTAAGAAAATCAAAGACACCAACTTAATTAAGTTCTTCAATAGTTAACAATACATATATTACTATATTAGCTCAATCTTTAATCTTCTTTGCACAAAATATTAGAAAAACGTAAACTTTTTTCCTGTTATCCCACTGAACTTTATTAAACTTCCCCGTTAACCAAACACAACCAAAATAATTACAATGCAGACAACTGAAACCCTAGATTTCAGAATTCAATATCATGTTAAACTCAAAGTCACACACAAGAAAATGATAAGAGAAACAAGAGACAATACCTAACGACTGTTTTCTGGCTTAGATGACAGCGTAAGAAACTGAAAAATGCGATGAACAAGATCAAGGGTACAAAATCGGAGCTCCGGTTCAGTTTCGCAGTACCCAAGGGGAGGCGCGATTTTGAAAATACGAAGTAACAAAGAGGGTATTTCTGCAATTTCCTGAGTCCGTGCTTTGGGCCAGGTATAGACAGCTTCGTTTTTTGGGAATTTTAGGCCAATAAAGCCCAATTGTCACCTGTTTAGTTTTAGAAGTCATTATTTCGTTAATAACCTTTTATTTTTTTATTTTTTCAAGGACTCAAGAGTAATTTCACTAATATAAGAAACATTGGCAATCCGCCTACCTTTAAAAACCTCACTTGTCGTCGAGACTTACCATAAAAAGATAACTTTTATATTCGTCATTATTAATTTATACAAGTGTTGATTCATGTGTTATTGTGTTAACTACGTGTTATTAATTTAATATGTTTTATTATTCATAAAAGATTATTCGACACGATTTATAATTTTAATATTGAGTTTTAACTTAATAATTTAAATTTTATATATCAAGTAATTTTACTAATGCAATATAAATTAATATTTTATCTTTTAATTTTTAGATTTTCATTTAAATCATACATTTAATTTTAAATTAATTTTTTTTTAATCTCCATTTTATTATATTCGCATACATTCTACTTCTATAACTAGTGAAATTATATTTTGTTTGATATTGAAAATATATATATATATATATATATAGGTGAGTCTTGCTAAATATTATTTTAATTATATCAACTATTATCTTTTATATTATTAATTTATATTTTTTTATTTCTAAAATTATTGGGGGGGGGGGGGGGGGGGG
>JAXCLQ010071232.1:1391-12500 GCA_035584115.1 Cedrela odorata
AAAGAGGATTCAAGAAGTCATGAGCTATTAATGATTTAACAAAATTCAAAATCTTATTTATTTAAGTAATACTAACATTCTTGATGTTCTTTATTGATTTTTATTATAAACCATGCATAATAAAAGGATTATTGGATGGGAATCAAGAAAAGTTTTAATTTTTCGCTCCATGTATCTTTTTTATTTTTCAACAGCAATATCAGAGCCTATTTTATTTAGTCATGGTTTTTGGAATTGTTTGTTCGTGATAATGCTTGATTCTTTGGTTGATTTGATGTTTGAAAATAAGAATTCTAATGGCAAAATTTTTTGCACAAGAGATTTATGTTTGTGTTAATATTTTTACTTTAAAGGTTTATAAGATTAGAAAAATTATTTTAATATTACTTAATAAGATTAGGATTTCTATATATATATATATATAAGCAAATTTTAAAATAATTATAATTTGATTAGAAAGTTTTAAGACCTCAAATTAAATAAGGAAAAAGTTTTCTAGTAGAATAAGGATTCTACTAAATTATTAAATTTTAATGTGATTAAAATAAATTTCTAATATTATTAGAAATTTATGTTAGTAATTAAAATTTTAAGCCCAAATAATTGTAATAAGGATGTTAATTGATTAAACATGGATTTACTGTTTTTTATTATATATGTGAGATATATATATATATATATTGCTATAACCTTAAGGTTTTACACCAAAGTATAGGTTGTCTCAAGTAATAAAAAATCCAAGAATTCGAGTGTTGAATTAGTTATATAAGCTTATTAGATGTCTAATTATTCAAGTATTATAAGAATTGTATTGATAGTTAATTCTTTTTAATGAAATTTCAATATTATTAAATAATAGGACATTGAAATCCACTTTGATGAAATTTGCAAAAATCATTTTTATTCTCTTTTAATAACTTAATTAAGAATCAACTAAAGAGTTATATAAATTAAAAGATGAAACATTTAAACACATTAAAATACCTCTTTAAGAAAAAAGTAAGAAAATAAAATATTAATTTTTAAATTGATTTGTGAAAAATTATGACTTATCTTACTTTTAACATGTAGAAAATAATAAGCATTCAATGTAATATTTGCTAACAATGAATTTATCTTATTAACAAACTAAAACACTTGCTCTTGAGATATAGAAAATAACAAGCATTCAATGTAACATTTGTTAGCAATGAATCTAGCTCATTAACAAACAAAAACATTTGCTCTTGAGATATAGAAAATAACAAGCATTCAATGTATCATTTGTTAACAATAAATTAAACTCTCTAACAAATCAAAATACTTTTGAGAAATAGAATTCACTTAATTGAAAGATTTTATATTGAAAAATAACTCAAATGATAAAAGAATAAAAACTAAAAACTCAACAAAACTTCACCCTAACCCTACTTATAAATTTAGAAATACATTGTAAGAAAAAAGAAATGGGATAAAGAAATGAAGATATTAAGAAATATCAGCTCTCCATATGTCTAATACAAGCATCTATTTATAAGAAAACACAAAGGATAAATGTCAAAGAAATAGGTAAGTATTGAAAGACTTTCTTTCACATACATTTAACTTTGTTAGCTAATTCTTCAATGATATATTTGGAATACAGCTCTGACCAAAACATAAAAGTTGTAGATATTTATTTTACCTTTCTATAACACCTTCATTCACCATATTTAAATTTGTATATTAGGAGATACGCTCCAAATACTGAGGCATGTCAGGTTAGACCGTGCTTGCATTTTAATTCTGTTGTAGTTCATTTTTGACCACTTAAAATGCTCGAAATGGTCAAACCTTTGGTTTACAATATTGTGAAATGATAAATCCATGATTCTAGAACCTAAGAATTACATTAATTGGATCTCCAGATTGAGAGATATGCCTATTATATGAAACTTGCGCAAAATCAATCATTTTCCACAAATTAGATAAACTTTTATTTTGAATTCTTAAATATTTATTTTAGGAGAGTTACTGACACTCTTAAGTATAAAATAATAATATAAACTCTCAATAAATGTACAATTTTCAGTATTCATCATACCCCTCAACTAGCTTATTACTAGTTTCTAGTAATTAAAGTGATATCATATAGAAATGATTTACAAAATTTACATACAAGATATTTATCATTCTTTTTCTTTTGGCTTATCCCAAATAAATAAACTCTTACTTAAAGGCTCATTGTTTATATGCTAAATAACAATTAGTTAAGTGATCAATATACCTTCTTTTTGTACTCATTGACTAGCATATAATTATAGGACTTATTTGAAAAAATATATATATTTATTCTAGTATTTGGTTATGGCAACATTCTTGGGTAGGGGTTATTTCAATCTTATTAAATATTTATTTATCTTTTTTTTAAACATCATACATTTTTAACCCATGTAACGAACTTTGGGCCAATAACTCTTAAGCCAGTTGGTTTTAGTGTATTAGGTGATGAGACACCTCTTCGAACTTAATTACTCGAGTTAAGAAAATTATGAATTTATTCATACCAAAATTTTACTGTTTTATGCAAGCATTCACTGCTGACTAGGTAAGAAATCCGGTTACTAAGTAACAGCCTAGTTAGAATTTTTTTTCTTTTTCCTTTTCTTTTTTTTTTTGGAAATTTCTCTCTCTCAGTTGCTACCTTTGACAAAACAAAAAAATAAAGTATTAAAATGTTCCAATTCGACATCCATAATCATGCGTCAAAGTGTGTGTGTGAAAGAGAGTTTATAAATACTTGCTAAATGAATATATGAACATAGTAATTGATTAAGTGATAATGATGTGAGAGTTTATAAATTTAGAGTAATTCAAAGAGAAGTAAATGATAAAACCTTTGTTATGAAATTTCAAAATAAAGTCAAATGATAACGTGCCTATTATGATACATCTCAAGTGTAAAATTACACTTTACTTTGCCATCATCAATTTAAAGCTTAGTGAAGATAAAAATAAAATAACAAAATAGGAAAAAACAACATATGTCTACTGCAAGACAAAAATAATAATAACAAAACAAACAAAAAAAATAACAATTGTGTCTACTATCCCTCCCCTTAACCAGATTGAAACATTGTCTTCAATGTTTAAAAAAAATAAGGTATAGAAAACATCACTTATGATGACAATTATTGAAGTAGGAAAAACCTAAGACAAACTTAAACGCACATAACAAACTAAAAATAAGAAAATTCAGTGGAAAAAATCATAAAAGAAGAAAAGTTACAAATGGAGTGAAAAATCCAAATTTTGCTTTTTACTGCTTTCACCTAACCATTTTATTTGAGCCATTACTAGATCTAGTGCAATAACAAAATCTTGCCGTTGTTTAAGCAATTGTTAATAGTTGGGGCAGAGACAAAGATTCGTGTAACCATAGGTGAGATGAATTTATGTTCAAAGCATAATTAAGAAAAGACAACAAATTGTTAAAGTAACTATTAACATTTAACAAACCTATGAGTTTTCGGTGGATGTTCAGTTATGTCTAAGATGCAACTTGAAAAATTTCTTCTAAAGTCTCAAAACCACCTAGTAAAGCAACAAAAACATATGTATATTCAAGCATTTTAACAATTTGCTCATGCATAGTTAAAACCTTTAACTCTTCTCTAATTATTTTTCTAGTGATATCCTCTGCGAATAAAGCCATCGGAATGATGTTCTAAAACATGACTTCCTCCAACATATGTAGCTGTTGACACAAATCTCATTAACCCAAGGCTACCTCCTCCATATACTAAATGGAGTTTTTGCTCGGCTAAAACCCATCTCAGATTATTTGCTGCTTTTGCAAATTTTATATCTTTCTCAAGATTAGATCCACAAAATACACAAATATTTTTTAATTGATTAGCTGGAGTTCTCTCTATATCCGCACTTCTCTAACCCTTTTAGTGACTAAAATTGGTATAAAATAGAGAAAATAAGGTGTTATATTTATATATCTCAAAATGTTAGTACAATAATAACACCTATAGGGGTAAGTCAGTTATTGTTAGAAAAGTTTGAATCTAAAACATCAAAATGTCAATAATAAAGGCGAAACATGCTTATATACAAATAGTTGTGATTGTGGCTCACATCTTCCTCTAATTTTACGTCTAATAACGGCTTAAATGTCCTCTATGGGTTGATGATAAGCGTCTAATCTAATATTCTTATAAATTGACAAACATGGTCTTTTAAAGTCAGATTCCCGAGACTATAATATTTACATTCTTTTTAAAATTATGTCCACAGACTAAGAATTGCACTTTGTATATATCCACTAGGATGCATCTCAAGAGTCAATAAAACATTGTTTACTAACTCTTTACTCAGTTCATCCTTATGAATTATATTTTATTTTCACGATTTATAGAAATTATTCCTAAATAATAACACTGCTTGTTATAGGTATATCTATGACAAACTTGTAATATTTTTGCTCTACATTTTTTAGCGAAAGAGCTCTTACCTTGTCATGCCCCAGCTCGTGGGGTCTATACGTGACAACTGCCACAGACCTTTGAGACACATTCTTAATTCCTGAATATGTCTCTCGAGCTTATAAGGTTGCTTGGGTACCTATTCCTTGTGTAATCATATTCATAAACTTGTCTCTCCGAGACATTTTCAACTCAATTTACAAATAAAAGTATATTCAACATAAAATACGTACTAGGCACATATCCAATTTCATTAGTTTACATCCATAAATAAAATATGTACAAAAGTTTCTCAAACCAACCTAATGGACTATCTTACACAACTAGTGAGTCGAGAACAAAACTAATAACTAAGGGCTTTACACCCCTGAATGATCACTACCATTTGATAATATTCTTTGCTTTGCTCGATTTCCTAAAAACTGGGAGGTGAGGGGGGTGAGCATATGGGGATATACTTTGTGAGTGGATAAAAATATAGTTTAATAAAACAGTTATGCACATAAAATAATTCTATGTTAATAAAACAAGACCTGTTATACAAAATCACTAGACTGGCTTCTCTTCCCAGTGGTTACTTTGGCCGTGGTAACCTTAAGACTATCAGTGGACTTTATGCACAAAAAACGATGCTCATTTATTAAAACAATTCTTTATGTATAAAAATATATGCTTAATTTTTAAAATTGGCCCACCACTGATATTGACCTCGAGTAGTCATGTAGTGATACTCATGATTGTTCTCGTCAATCCCACAGGTGGGTAACCTATAACATTCACTCATATACTTGCCCCACCTGTAGGCAGTTACCTAAGCAGCCTCTCATAGGTTCGTTTATATGTTACTTTCCTGTAGCTACAGTCATATATGAATTTAGCTCTCCGGCTATAACACCAATACAAAGCCACAATCAAATTCATTTACATAAACATTTATAATTATTTCATTTTCAATATCATTGCAAGCCATGCATTTTTAATATTAAACCTAGCCTCCTGGCCATTCACATCCTAAATCAATAAACAGGTCATTCTTGTACATTTCAAATCAACAACAATAAATCTATTTCTTATTTCATAAAACAGTAAGTTTTATAAAATATTTTAAAAGTATGAAAACGAGGAAAATAGTTTCACTCACAGTAAAAAGAGAGGGTCACCATTCCGACACTAATCCTCACGCGTTGTATGTCCCTCTCCCGAATGCTAGGTGCCTAATATTATATATATATATATAATATTATAAATTTTGAGATTCTAATTATTTAATATTTATGCATTAAATGCAATGTTCATGGTTATCATGTTTAAAATCCCTTAATCTGGCGCATATAATTTTACGAGACTTTCTAACGAGGGTCATTTAGCCAATTTACAATAAAGGAATCCCATGGCCGTAATTATCTAAAATTTTAAATTTTCATCTAAAACGGTTATGCACGTTCCAAGTGTTATTTTACGCTTATTTAGCATTATATATTTTCTAATATCACTAATTAACACAATCTATGTTTCTTATGTGAGATTAAACAGAAATTCTTGGTTGAATAGTAAAACCCATATTTTAAATATATTTAAATCCATCAAATTAATCTTAGAATGGGTTTATAGGCTTACCTTTAACATGTAGATGTCCTTAGAACCCTTACATTGTCATTTGGATGGAAAACTCTCAATTTATTCGAAACCCTAGTTTTCCATTCTTACATCCTCTTATTGGTTTCAGTCCAAAACGGTATTAGATTGACAAGGAGTGGATGAGTTATCACTTGACTACATAAATTTGCAAGAAAATGTAGAGGGTTTAAAGATATTTGGCCAAAACTTAAAGAGAGAAAGAGAGAAGTATTTTTAGAATGAGACTGAAAAATGAACAAATTAGAGCATATTGGAAATGTTTTCCTCCTCATGGGTATTTATAAAAGTGAGTGAAATTTTTAATTTGACCATCGAATATTACCCAAATTTATGTAAAGTATCGATATTTTAAGTTGGGTATAGATACTTTTAGCTTAGATATCGATACTTTTAAACTAAGTATTGATACTTTTGGGCTGGGTATTGATACCTTTGGTCCAAGTATTGATCCGTTCCTTAAGAATTTGATTCTGAAAATTCCTTTGATCTTGAATATCGATACATTTGCCATTATGTATTGATCCTTCTCTTTCCAACGTATCAATACCTTTGTTGAAGGTATCGATCTGGTTTAGCGTGTAATTATTTTTCAACTCTTTATTTTGCAATGTATCGATACCTTTGATAAAAGTATCGATCTGATCCAACCCATAATTATTTTTTAATTTTCTATTTTGAAATGTATAGATACTTTCTCCATAAATATCGATCTGGTCGACTTATAATTTCTTCTCAAGTCTCTGACTTGCAAAGTATCGATACCTTTCTTCATAGGTGTCAATCCGTTCAATGAATATCGATATGTATTCTCAATGTATCGATACATTTGAACCATGTATTGATACTTCCATTCTAGGAATTGCTGAATAATTCAGCGTAAGGCAATATACCGAATCCTGTTATATGATACTCCAAATTATTCATTTTATAAACTAACTTAAATCTACCTAAGCCTCGTTAATGTGCCAATTAATCTTGTACAATGTACGTGAGATAATGAATATTATGAAATGACCATCTTATCCCTTTGTTCAAATAACAGGGTTTACATACCTAGTTCAGATTTGCATGAAACAAATAAATCAGAAAATTCACCTGCTAATTGAAATTTTACTTCAATTATTTAACGTATATCTTCAGAGAAGCCTTTGTGCATGATCATCCTTAATCTTTCACACCTAATTTGGTATGTTTTTATCAAAGTAATTTTAGGAAAAGAAGGAAAATAATTTTGCAAATTAGAAAATATAACATCCATTGTGAAAAGAAGAGAAAATAGAGGGAGAAAAAGAGATCACTTTTATGGGCAACTGAAGGAACCAACTTGGAAAGTAATGAAGTATCGTTATCCATCACTTGACTAAGAAAACAACTAAATTCAAACAACAAAACAAACAAGGCATAAAACAACACACAAATAATAATCATACAAAAAAACACATAAACAATAATCATAATAAGATAATAGGCACACAAAATGAAAAATACACAAAGAAATAAAACAAAAGCAAATATATACATTATTATCTGTAAATAGGTTCAACCAGAATCTTCATACTTAAGTGGAATAATTTATTGAATGATTAAACTTATAATTTTAGAAAAAAATACATTTTTTTGAATATGATGTTTACAATTAATAGTATATAAATCATTCAAAATTTTGGCATAGGACAAATTTTGTTTTATTGCATTCAATAAAAGAATGTTAAGTTTTACTTAACTTTAAAATTTAAAAGATTTCATGATTTTAATTCGGAATTTGAATTGGTTGCAATATTTGACGAAACGAATCATAAACGAATTAAGACGATCTTTTTATTTGCTTATGACACGAATTCGTTTACGATCTATTTATTCGTTTATCATTCATTTCTTAAACGAAGAAACGAATCGTAAATGAATTGAGACGATCTTTTTATTCACTTATGATATGAATTCGTTTACAATCTATTTATTTATTTGTTATTAGTGTATTAAACGAATAAATGAATCTGGTACTTCATACACAAAAAATACAACATGATTATTAAATTGATTATATGAATTCGACCCATTTATTATTAGTGTCAAGATTTTCAAATCTAAATTCGTTTTTTTATTTCTAATTTGTGTCAAATAATTATGTTGTAACTCATATTGTGATCTACTGGCAATGGTAATGGTATGGAAAATAACTTTTCAATGGGATATTAATTTTGAGTATGGTTATGGAGAGCTAAAATTCCCCGTGCCCGCTTCATTGCCATCTTAACAGTTATATTGCCCTTTGTTGCATATTTATTCATTGATTTTGCTTTATTGTCAAGAATCAATAATATATCCATAACTAATCTTACTACGTAACTCTTCATTCATTAAATATTCCCTGTTGTCTGTTTTTCGACTGTGATAATTCTTATATTAGATACATTAATCCAACTATCCTCCTGAGAAATTTACTATACAATATTTCTTTATGTACAGTTCTATTCCTTGATTATTTCGCTTCAAAGACTTATAAACCGAAAGTTGTTAAATTAGGGCAGCTGCTGTCCACCAAGTTTGCTCTTGGGTAATACTTTTCACTCTTGCCAATCACGTATACTATGCATGCTGTAAATTTGTAAGCAGTTAAATCAATCCTCTTGAGTGCATACAATTTCCACCACGTTTTCAGAAACTTTTTCTGCCAGAACATTGAGATTGGTTATTCATTTTCTTGAGCTGGCTCTCTTCAATGTGCTAAGAAGTTCTTTGCTAATTATTATGAATGTACTTTCAACATTAACGTGAAAATTACACTGGACGGAGGGAGTGAGGGAGGGAGGCAGTAAAGCAGAAATTGTGGTTTTGAAACCTGAAAAAGATACCCACTTGGCTGAAAACTAAGTATAGAGCCTCAATTCTTTGTGTAGTTTTCAATGCGAGGACCCAAATGAATTCCTCAAAGCGTTGTGTTCAGACTACAAAGTTCCACAAAAATTCAACAGATGTAGGTTTGAAGTCGAAATTGAACTTGCCCTTCTATCAAGCTTGTCGGTGCATTTTCAGCAGCAGTGAGATAGTGTGCAAAAATTGCTAAAAAGGGTACCAAACTCACTCTCGTTGTTTTACGACATTTCAAAGTAGACGATTTTGATGAGTAACTAAATTTACTTTTTGTTTCAAAATCAAAACAGTGTATGAAATGAAGCTCTATAGTTCCATAAGAGGCATTATTAATACGGTAGATAGGGAAATTGTGGCTGAAAAGTCCATGGCCTGCCCCTTCAACAAAATCCAACACTTGGGACCTCAAATGCAATATGCACGTGACCAGAAAACATGCACTCTCTTTGGTCTTACCCCAAATAAACTTCACGTTGCAACTCCTTCCACACGAGTCAAAAGCAAGAATAACACAGTTTAATTTCACTAAGAAATTTAGGCAAAATATAAAAGCCACTGAACAAGTAGAGATGGTAAAGAAATTACTCAACTGAATTTAGTACAACACTACTACTACTAATAGTAGTGACTCATAATAGCATTGCAACTTAATCAGGTCCGAATTTATAACTACATACAATGAGCAAATACTAAAATTCAACACCAACAAAAGCTATTTTCACTTCGTCGGAGCCTTACAAAGTTCATCCTTAAACACAAACCCACTGCTCAATCAGTTCAGCTCCATAACATTTCAAATCATCTCAAAACTAGATTTGTACTAAAAACACTACTAAAGAACAAGAGTAGAAAATCAAAATATGCTATATTACAGAACTTATGCGCCACCGGGAAGCCTTAAAATGTCCCAGAGCCCTACACAAGTAACAGGAAAATCTTGTCTAGCTCTATGGATTGCAACTCTTATCAGGGATCTCCAATTTTGGCAGCTAGGACATTTTTGAGCTGCTCCTGCTTGTAAAACCGACTTCCCATCTTCACCGTAGCTTGTTGGATCATCAAATCATTCACAACCGACACATTAGCATGATGCACTTCCAAGTCTAACTCTCTCAAGGCTGCCATTAGCTTTGCAGCAGGATGATTCTTTTTACTGGACTGAATCCTGATCATCGCATCCCATCCAATAATCTTCACTTCAATATCCATGTCAATTAATTTACTTCCATGGTTTGACATTTTGAGGTCTTGATCAGATGTTGATGGCCCTGAACACAAATCTTTAGCACCACCTGCGTATTCCTTCTTCACTGATTCCAACTGCTTTTGCAGATCCTCTTTATCAGACTCCTCACTTAGAAGCTTATTTCTAAGCTCATTAATATAAGAAATTGCATCACCAAGAAGTGAAGCTTTGTCCATCTTTGAAACATTAGGTACAACAGCTCGCAAAGCATAGAATCTCTGATTAAGCTTCTCTCTTCTTTGTCTCTCAGCTTCAACATGATTCAATGGCTCTTCTCTACCATTTGCTGGTTTTCTCCCCCGTTTCCGTGGCTTCTTTACAGGGTCTACAACTCTGCTACTATCGGCATCCTTAACAACAGAGGCTTCAAGATCAGAGTGATCAGTATCACCAGCACCAGCACTTGATTTTACAACACCAGAAGATGGTAAAATCACACCAGAAGTAAACGAAAGCATCCCTTCTTCGTTACTCCCTCTTGAAGTAGGCGATCGTTTCTTCTTATTAGTCTCCTCTGCTACGAATGGGGCATGATTTGAAAACGTATTATCATTCCCATTAGCAGTACAAGAACTTCTCTTACTCTCAGCAAAATTCAGTATCTCCCCACACTCTGGCTTCAACAAATGCGAACTGCCGTTCCTTACACTGCTGTGATCATAAGCATATTCAGAGAAATTCAGTTCTCCGCTAAAAAAACTTTGTGTCTGCTGATTCTGTTGTTGTTGCTGCTGCAGTAAATGAACCCCACTTGGGTTTTCAGTTAAAGAAGTTGAACTGGGATTCTCAAGCTGATTTCCCTTTGAAATCTGTAGATTATTATTATTAGCAGCAGAAACCAATCCAGACCCAGATCCAGAACCAGAACCAAGTGCTGCTTCAGAGTCTTTAATTTCGGCAAAA
>JAXCLQ010071234.1:0-12496 GCA_035584115.1 Cedrela odorata
GACTTGGCTTTTAACAAATTGATCTGCTCTGCGGAGAGTTTAATCATGGCCGTAGAAGTGGGTTCAGGACTTGATTGTAATTTATCAGTTTGGTGGGGGAGGGTATTCATGTAAGGAGGTTGATCATATTCAATGTGATGAAACGTAGGAGAAGGTGGAACTCCGTCCTGTAATATGAATCGATTAATGAACGGTGGGATGCTAATAGGAAGGCCACGCGTCATGTTAGCCCATGTGTTGATTTATTAAAATGTTGTCCCAAAAAACGGGACATAACAAAATTACTTTTCCTGTACCTGCAATGTCAGGAGTGGATAATAAGAGATATCGACTGAATAATCTATAGTTTGAATGAGTTGCCGCAGCTTCAAGCTGGGAGTAAAATCACCTAAATCATCGACAACATAATTTGTTTCAGCTTCAATAAACAAAACTCCTTCTGCATTACAGTTTATCTCAAGTCTTCCATTTTCAACTCTTCCTAACCTGCCCGCCATGGGATAAAACGGCACAAGGACGTTGCTCAAAGCCCCCTTCAATACAGCAGCGTCGAAGAAATTAGAAGGATCATTCGGTCGGTGTAGAAGTGCACTGTCGGAATGTGAACTGCCGGCACCAGTAAATCTAGGTTAGAGTTCCAGAGACAATGTTGTGGCGTTTCTTGAGCAGGTTGAAACTAAAGGAAAATATGAAATCCTTCTCCCGTTGGGAGAAGGAAGAGAACATATACCTTGTTGCCGCAGTATACAAGAGAGAGCCTGCGGTGTATAGTGATTCGATTACATATTTATAGATTTACAGATCTAAATACTTGCTGAAATTTTTAATTATGCTCATATTAATGACATTTGTGATTCGATTAATGAATATATTTGTTGACATACATTTAAATCTTTTGGTCACTCTTTTTTTTTAAAAAAAAAATATTAATTACTTTTTTATTCAGCTTGATGTAATTAAAATTGATAATTGGCATGTACAATGGTAATTATAATACTTGTATGACTAATAACCTCACAAATATTAATTCCATAGAATTAATTTAAAAGAGAGCTGAGCATTTTTATTTTACAACTCTCTTGTGAAATAATTTGAGTGGGTATTTAATAGATATTATATATCAAATAAAAATAAGTGTTACTGAATACTTTAAAAGAGAGACAGTGGGCATTTTCATTTTACAACTCTCTTGTGAACAGTTAACAGTGTCCTCCAAAGAAAGCTTGCATTAAGATAGCGTCAGCTTGGTATTCAAACGGTGAACAATATCAAGTAGCGAATAGCGTACTGTGAATGATGAACAGTACTCGAACAAAATACATAGTCAGGATAGCAGAAACAAAGCATTTGAGCGGTAAACAGAAATGTCGCCAAAAATTAAATTATTAGCAAAATTTGAGCTAGGATTCGTGATAGTCAGTTTTTATTTTTGGATGTTTTGAGGAAAGAAAGCTTCTCAGAATGCAAGAATGTTATTTCTTTTTAATTTTTTTTGTGAGAAAAATTAATCTAATTTTAAGTGAATGAGATTTGTTTAGTATTTTTCTCTTGAAAATCATTCACCATATTTTCATACACTAAATTCAACTAATAAGCTTTTAGAGTTTTAATTATTATTAATGGTTAAAATTCTAATTTTTTGAACATGTTTTTCAAAATTTCATAAAAAACAAAAATTTGAAAATTATAAAGACCGAATTATTTAAAATACGTCACTTGTCAAACTAGTCAAAATTATGTATTAAAAGTTCTTATGTTAAATCATTAGTTGTAAAATCTTTACTAGTGAAATATTTTAGTGGGTTATATATAAGTTCAGAAAATTTTTATTTGTGAAGATTTTTTTATAAAGTTTATTTTCGACAACAAATTCATGTGTTTATTACTTTGATTATTTTTATTGTTTTAGATTTAATTTGTTATTATGATTTTGTAATATTGTATTATTTGAGATTTATTGATATAAATTCAATAAATTTTAATAAATTTTAATTTATTAATAATTTAATTTTTTTACTATCAATCACACATTTGACCCCTAAGCTATTGTAGAGTCTAAATACAAGTTTTTCAAAAAATATGGTAAATTTCTTGTCGGTAACAGTAACTCTCAACCTTTTGCTCATCTAATCCGAAAGAGACCAACATTAATCTTTTTGATCTACCATAGAATCTCTCACTAATTAATTATTTGCATAAAATTATGACAACTATTAACAGTTCATCGTCGATCACATCAGACAGTTAATTGATCAGTCGCTGTAATGATAATAATCGATGGAGGTACGTAGGTGACAAGGAGTAGAAAGCATGGAGAATAGTACTAAACCCATACAACCAGTTGGCCGTAAACAAGCCACGCATGCGTATGTTATTTGTTCAACATAACTATATTTATACTATACGGTGTAGTTTGCAAGAGGAGGTATATAAATATTAAATACGAGGTATAAAACATTACAGTAAAGCAAGAATTAGGGATTGTAAAATTCCGAAAGGAAAAGGTAGGCAAGGTTTAGTTTTTCCTTGGTTGTGTTGTCGTCCATGGAAATGTTATATGGAGATACATTGTACTCATGAGCAAACCAGAGTTGTATTAATTGGTTGATAAAGATGCCTCGTGGCTGCATTAAAAGAAGTGATGAATCCTGGTGGTACATTATTCTACACTTATTAATTAATTAATTAATTAAATCCAAGCGAATATGGAAGAAAAATTATTAGGGGTTGTAATGTTCTTCCTGTATATGTTGAACATAGTATTTAGGTCTCTAGTTGTTTACTGTTTTATAAATAAAAATAAAATTCATCCATTCATTGAACAATTTTTATTTATTTATACATTCGAAAAAAATTAATATTGAAGAAATCGAAATTTACAATTTTGTAACAGTCGGTCATTGGCCTGAGTATGATCGACATGGAATACATATAAGGATAAAATGGGATAACTGATCGCATTAATGATTTGGTTGAGGATAAAGGGTTAATTAATTAAGTGATGGCAACAACATTCAATATTGCGTAAAATGCCAACAAGAAATTTTGTTGGTTCTTGTAAATAGAGGTATCTAATTGGTTAGGTTGGCTCATAAATCGAACTAATTTGATCCGTCAAAAATCAGGTTTGGATAGATTCATGGTATTGTTCATCAAGTCCATGTTGGTTCTAATATTAAATAGTTGGATTGTGTTGATTCTATTGATTTAGAAACAAAGGCACGGTCTGTAACTTGTTAAGTGTTTCTTGTTGGCTTGAAACATAACGTTATAATTTTATTTTTTATATATATATTTTTAATTTTTTTAATTTCTTTCTTTACAAATTATCATCCATTTTATTTTTTCAATTTATTTTTTTCACTTACTCAATTTTCTTTATCTCAAGTCTCAACACAATACTTATAATCAATTAAGTTTTTTCTTTTTAAATTTTAAATATTTACTCTTACTTTCAGTTGTTTAGAAATTTTTAGTAGAAGCAAATTACAAACATTACAAATTTTGATAATCTGAGATTAACAATTGTATTAGTATATTTAATTAATTTATTTATTTTAAAATTTTAGTTAGTATTTAGTTTAATTAATAATTTTTAAATTTTTATTAGTATTTGATTTTGTTATTAATTTTAAAATTTTTGTCACTATTTAATTTTAAAATGTTAGTTAGAAAATAACTTAGTTATTTTTGTTAGTATTTAGTTTAGTTAATAATTTTAAACTTAATAAGGTTGGTAATTTAATTTTGTTATCAATATAAAAATTAGAGTTAGTATTTAATTAATTATAAAATTTTAGTTGCTAATTACTAAATTTTGTTAATTATTTTAAATTTTGTTAATGTTTACTTGCTTATTATTATTGTTAGTTATTAATTTTGAATAAATTTTGTTAGTTATTAATTAATTATTGTTGCTAGTTATTTTGATTGTTATTTATTTTACTTTATTTTAATTAGAATTATCTATATTATATTTTATTATTGCTGAATTTAATTATTTTTGCACAAAAAAGTTAGAATTGAATTTAATTGTTTGCGTTAGGAAGTTAGAATTAAATTTAATTTTTGTATTAGAAAGTTAAAATATATAATATGCAAATTTAATAAAAATTAATTGTTAAATAATTAATCCAAAATGACACACTATTCGTCACAAAGGTCACAGTGATTGTTTTATGAAGTAGATGAATCAATACCTTCATTTGAATAATACCAAAATGTTCCAAAAGAATAACTTCATAGTACAATAAACTCAATAAAAGCTACATCAGATGGTATAGCCAGAGTAGACAACTTAGGTTTGAAATATGACAAATTTTTTAAAAAACAATTTTGAACTTAGTAAAGCAAGATGTAAACTTTGTGGTGTGATATACGTACACAAAAAAGGTGATAAGTTAAGCACTCTTAAGATACATATAAACAAAAAATATTCAAGACACTTCGAAAATTTACAATGGCAAAAGCAAATCAGAACAACTGGTAGAATACTAAGTGAAAATTTTTGTTTTGATCCTACTTTGTCAAGAGACGCAGTCTGTCAATGGTTAATCGTAGATTATTAATTATTTATATAAAGTGAATCCCAACATTTTGTTGAAATGATACAACAACATCAACCCGTTTTTAAGAAAATACCTAGGACAACAACACGAACACATACACTTAGAAAATTTGATGAAATGAGATAAATTTTAATCGTTATTCTCGAATCAAGCAAGTGCACATTGTCATTGACATCTAAAAATTAGAGATGTATCAATGATTTGTATTATATTTGTGTTACTTGCCATTAGATTAACAAAGAGTAGCAATTAAATAAAAGAATTATAGGATTTAGACTTTTTAAATTTTCACGCAATGCAACGGCTATTGCAAAAGTTATTAAGAGTATTACAAAAGAGTTTAAGATTACAAATAAAATTCTTTACATTTTATTTACATTTTATTTGATAATGCATCGAATAATACAGTTGCAATTCATCTTCTTAAAGATACACTAAACTCATTGATAACTCTATTTTTATAAAGTTATTTTATTTATTTTAACTTGAATTTTAACTTAGATCTTGTAATTTTTATTATTATTATTAAAATTATTACGTCTCTTTATAATTTTTTTTTAAGGATAAAACTGATGAAAAGCAGTATCTGAACCCTACCAAACGCTACTATTGATGATGAGTTCATCGCTATAAATTGAATCTCATTCGAATCAGCTCATCGCTTCAAGTATTTTGGAAAGAATAACTCGAATCAGAGATCGTTTAAAAAAATTATTACATTTTAAAGATCAAGTATTCTAAAAATATATATTATATCATGCTGATATAAGCGCTTATGTCATTATGATGTAAGTAATGATGTAATTTAACATATGATGTAAGCAATGATGTAATTTGGTATATGATATAAGCAATGATGCAGAAGGATAGAAAATTAGAGAACTTAATGGATGATAATGCATGAGATGATGTAAATAGAGGTGGACTTTGCTTATAAATAAGCATTAGAATCACTATTCCAAGACACACCAACATGAAGGAAAAGAAGAACACAAAACATTAGGGAGAAAAAGCTTGGAAATGAGAAGTAAAGCAAAAGAAGAAACTTTACAGCGAAGTTTCAAACCACTAAGTTTTTTCGATTTTTTGTTATATTTTGTTATTTAATATTTACTGTGTTTTATTTTGTTATGGAATAGATTTATTCTTCTAGGGTTATAATGTAACCTAACTTTGATGTTCCGACTCTTGTTTAATTTAATTATAGATTTTCTATCTTAGTTAATGCATTCAATATTACTCTTAATACTTTTAAATAATTGACCATTATTTAATTGAATTGTTAATCATAATGATAGCGGAAGCTAATTTATATGTTTTAGTTCATTGTATTGAATATCAGAAATTACATGTAGGATAGGAATATACCTGCATGGTTTATGTAGTTCTTAAAAGAGATCCATAAATCTTAATGAATTCTTTAATGTTTTAACTTTGTATGGGAACATAACAGTTAAGTTTTATAGGGTATTTTCCTTAGACCTTGAGAGAAGCTATATGAATAATTCAGCGATACTCAACTAGCAACCAAATAATTAATTTTTATTAAAAAGAATAAAGGGGAGGAATTAATTAGTTAAGGTGAAATCATAACCCTATAGTTTTTAGCTTATTAATTTAATCTCATTTACTTATTTATATTTAAATTTACTTTTGATTTTTTATAAATCAAAGTTCATTATTCAAATAAAATTAGGGTTATTTTAAGTTTTGAGAATTAGTTTATAATAATCATTGTGGGACGATACTTATCCCATCACTTTATTACTTGTTCGACTCATTCACATGCGATTTTGCATAACACTCATGCTTAGAAGGAAAAGTTTTTCAAAATAAATGTACTTGCTACATATTAAACTTATATGTGTAAGATGGTTCTCAAATAATTAAGCCAACAATTGATACAATTAAAAGTGTTGTGTTTCATTTAAAATCGGTTACAGCCAGAACCCAAGCATTTAAAAAATTATGTCATTAACATGGGTTGAGGTCTAAAAATTAACTCTAGATATGCAAACGAAGTAGAATTCCATCTATGAAATGCTCAAAAATGTTTTGTCTTACAGAATTTTAATAATAAAATTTTGGAATATGAAAATGAGCGATTATGAATTAACCGAAGAACATTTTCAAGCTGTATAAATTATCTCGCAATTTTTATCAATATTAAAAAAAGTCATAGAACTTTTATTTGGGCAATATAATTTAACAAAGCATTACGTAATTCCTACATTATGTTGTGCTGCATATGTTTTTAAACAATACATGGAACATCTGACATTCAGCGAAGTAATATCAGTTATAGTAGATAAATTCAAAAAGTATTACGATGACATTTCCTTTTTATATTGCATTGCACTATGTCTAAACCCTAAGATGAAGGTTTCTGATTGTAAAACCTTTATAGAAAAATTTTACAAATTCTTATATCCAAATGATTCCGAACATTTGAGTCGCAAAACTCAAATACGTATCCATTAATGTAATGAAAAATTGTTATCAAATCTTTTAGGTATTTTTCACTCGTACGAGATTGTGTACTTTGCAAGTATTTCTACATCTACTAGTCACAAGAGCTCTTCTTCCTCTTTCTCTGCTCCCATTATTTACAGGAGCGGTTGGAATATATACACGGAAGTCAACAAGAGACCAAAAAGAACATCATCGTCATTCAATAAACTCTCATACTACATGCAAAGTCTAATCGTTCAATCGAAGGCAAATTTCAACATCCTAATTTGGTAGAAGAAAAATTACAAGTTTTTTCCTATCTTAACAACAATAGCATAAGACTATCTCACACCACTAGTGTATACGGTTTCATCAAAAAGAGCATTTAGTTTGAGAGACTGAACATTGGACTCATGTAGAAGTACAATGGCCTCAGAGGTTATGAAGATGCGAATGTGTTTCAAGGATTAATCAATGAAGAAAGGAGACTACAACAACAATTAGCTCTTACAACCGACTTTAGCTATGAATTGGATGAAGAAGAGGAAGACGAAGAATAACGACAATCAACTGCTAATTATAAGTAAATAGGATTTAGATTTAATAATTCTTAATGAAGTAAGACCCAATGTCACCCTCTTTGTAATATTTTTTAATTAAATTATTATTTTTTAATTACTGTAAAGTATGATTGAATATAAAAAAAATTACAAGGTTTAGGTTGAAATGTCCCCCTCATTGAATTTTTTAATTAATAAATAAAAATTAACATTGTAGGAAGTGTTTTTTTTTATAATTTTTGAAAATTTATAAAATATTTTATTTAATTTTAATTAAATTGAAAAAAAATGTTGAAATTGATAGGCTCTTTCCATGAACTGGAATCGAATTGTATGACCAACCAAACTGAAATCGGATAGTTTGAAGAACCAGACCGGCCCGTTAATGGTTCTATCACTAGTTCTGGTCCGATTCAATTAATTTCAAACCGCGAAATCGGCCCGTCATAGTTTTCGGTTCGGGTTGGTTCTATCCTTCTCGGTTTCTCAACTAGAACCAAATTGATCAAAAACTGTTGGTTCTAAATCGATAGACACCACTACTTCCAAACCTAGCAATCATTTTGTAATATCCCCAACTCTGGAGTGTTACCAACAGGTGATAACCTATCACCTTAAGCTTGACAAAACCTACTATACATGCATGCTCAAGAGAACTCCATGTAAAAATAAATACATTTCAACAACTTAAAGGCGTCATGCTGTCACTGACATTGTATACATCTTAAATATGTACAATATATCCCAAAAATAAAGCTAACTATACAACTATCAGATCATACTCAGGCAATCAATGCCAACAACAAACCCACATCATATCGCAACACAAAAATAAACTGCCAGTTTTAATATCAGATGGACCCAACATCCTGGTGACTATGATCAGTAACCTCTCCTCCAAATCGTGCCTTCAATATGCTGTGTCTACTTACCAAACTATGGGGTTCTGCAAAATTGAAAGGTGAGAGGGGTGAGTCTAACTTAACTCAATAAGCGGATGCTATATAAAACATTATTTTAAATATATATATATACCTTGTCATCATTTGCATATTCATATGAAATATATGTACATGTAACAGTTTTATGCATTTGAACATAAATACTTCTCAATGTATCAAACACAGTATTTCATCATACATCATTCACAACATCCCGGTGTTTAAGGGCATTATGCATTGCCATTCCCTCAAACACCAAATGAATCCATCAATGCCTTGCGGCGTTACGTTTCGCTATCCTCCAAATCATAACACCAATCGTCAGATGCAAACATCTTTGTCTGGTTCATGTCCAGGGCTACGCACTTGACTGGATAGAGGGACAATCCATACTTAGAGTTATGCGCTTGATCGGACAGAGGGATCATATACCTTGGGGCGTTACATTCCGCCGTTCCCCCAAGTCATAAAACCAATCATCCAGAGCGTCCCTCTATTTCTAATTCACCATCACAATACATACAACACTTCACAAGATCAATGCATTCATGCTTTCTCATTTCGCGTCACAACACAACATATCAAATCATTATGCATAGACAATAACAACTCATTTCAAATTATCATTTTCCTTTGCAACCAATTTCACTCATATAATACAATTGTCCTTGTACAATCAAACAACAACATATTAATGTCAATTTCATATACTCATCTCAAAGTATATTTGAATCATTTAAATCAAATTATGTCATAAAATTTCAGCACTGGTTTCACATACACATATGCATATATACATACATATATATACAAACAAATGCCCACTCGTCGGTATTAGGCTGCGGTATACTAAATCTACCATAGAGTAAATAGGCGATCGACCTGATGATCTACAACTCATAATTTATGTGTTAGATTCTTTTGTTGTAACTGGATAAATATATAATTATATTACACACATAATCTATCCCGTATAAGACTAAACCGATTATTGCATTTCAGAAGTCCATACAGTGCTTACTATACATCGACTGGTTCCAAACTCGAGATGAGTCGTATCGGTAAAGTATCACAGCCTAAGTTTCAGAGGACAAATTCTATTACATATCTATTTCCTACCGCTTCTTACGGATTTACATTTTGAGTCCAAACGCTGAAATTATAATAAGTTTTCGCCACATTACTCAGTGTAACTGGCTGGGACCTCCCGATATGGCAACTCAGTTCTTATAAAATCTGAGACTGCATTGCTCAGTGCCTTAATATGGTTTTTGGCTATGTCGTGCCCTATGTGTCTAGTTTATATAGAATTTTACAGTTCTTCAATCCGAGGTCTAAAACTCACTCAATTGCTGTTCTATTGGACCTTGAGCATAAATTTTCTGCTACAAACGCTCACACGTTTTACTCGCGCTCTCCCTTGTTTGGCACTCTGCTCTCGTACGCTACCCCAAATATGTCTTATAACACTTCAATTTAATATGTTTATCAACTCGCAAGTTTATGTTCTAATTTTTTAGTAACACCACACATACCACATTCACACTTCTCAAACTCATCAACTCAGTGTTTCATTAACTCATTTCATAACCATTTCTATTTTCTCACAGCACACACACTATCACAAATTCATTTCATGCATGCTTCACCATTTCGGCAACAATAATTTGTACATTAATGCATCTATAGTTACGATTACTCAAATTAACATAACATCTCTTACCTATGCTTGTTGGAAATGGTCTTTCCTTGCTGTGTTTTGCTTTCCCACTCTCAGCCAAACCTAGTTCTCCTCTTTCCTTCTTTTGTCAATCAACCCTTCCATTTCCCTCACGGTTTGCTTCATCTAATTGCTCTCTTTCTCTCTCTCTTGCTTGCTTCACCTTAGTCCAACACTCCTCTTTAGCTCTTAAATTCCAGCCAAGTTCTAACCTTATTCAATCAAAATTCACCTCCTTCGACCAACCCCTTCTTTGCTTTACCAAATTCTGGCCAACAACACCATACTTGTTAACCACCTTCCTACACTCAATTTCAGCAACCTTGCTTCAATTCAACCAAGCTTCTTCTCCTTTCAAATTTCTCCTCAATTCGGCTAACATCTCGTTTCAATTCAGCCAAGCTTTTTCTTCTTTCAATTTCCCTTCAATTAAGCCAATTCGCTAATAATGCACATGGAGTATTCTCGGTTTCCTTATTCTTTCTCATCCTCTCTCTCGATTTCCCTTAAGCTCTTTTCTTTTCTCTTTCTAAATTTTGCAAAGCCAAATAAGTGAATACGATGAAAACCGAACTAGGGAAAGACTCTAAGGTAGTAGGGTTTTATATGTATATAAAATATGTACAGTAATAGGTTATCCCTCATGTCTTTCATTTGTTTATATATGTCTATAATGGACAGTTTTGTCACATTCCTTTGTACTGATTTTATTTGACTTTAACTCTTTGTAAATTTAATAACATCACTTAAACATTTAAATTATAAATCATAGGTATTTTGGATTTTGGCTTATTCACCGTATGGTTATTCATCAAATAACATTCAACATTTTGTGGTTCTAATATTTTTAAATTATTTTATCTTATACATACTTATTATTTCATTTATTATTATTAAGAAAAATGCGGTCATGACACATTTTCTGGCCAAGATAAGGCATAAATAGAAAAATAAATTTTGCTGTAAACTACGAAGGTAGGAATGCAACTCCAGCATTCATTGATTGATTTAACACTCAAAGGGCGTGCTTCATAGTACACACTACACACATATTAATGGGTTTATTGTATAATTTTACAATTTTGTAATAGTAAAATAATAAATTAATTTATATTTTTTATTATATAATAATATAATATAAAAATATATTATTATATATTATTATTTTTAATGAATTAAATAAAATATAACAATATAAAATAATATTTTATATACATTTCAACCCATCACCAAACATATTAAAATATAATATAATAATAACATATAATTTTAATATAATTTAAAAAAAAATTAAATATTAATACGCGTTCCAAAAAAATTATATCAAATACATGTTAAATTATAATATTGTATAATATGTACTGTACTAAATATGGTACATATGTTTATTTAATCCATTGGAAATCATACAATCTAAATTTAGTGCATACTGTCAAATGAACTCAAAATTAAAGAATTTGTATTTAAATTCTAGATACCTAATCAAATAAAGATTTGAGCATTGTTATATTGTTAATATTACTTGAAAAAAATTATTAATACAGTATGTGCACATATTGATGTAAGACACTTTTGCAACTATCTTTGATACCATTTATTAGAATCCGGATTTTCTATCTCTATTAAGGATGATAGGATGCAACTTAATTTCAGTGTAAATTATCAATTAAAATAGTTAACAATAAAATTAAACTTCTTGAATCTAATTAAGGATTCATTACTACTTTTAATGAAGTGCTTGTCTTTTTTATTTTGATTATTTTCTCTCATTTCATTGTTTTTTATTTTTATTCTAAAGAAAACCCCAGCTTTGCATATGTTCATTCAGCATAGAATCAATAGTCCTAATCCAATTAGGGGGAATTTTTTTATAAAACAATGCTATATCACCTTACTTATAAGACCATCTAATTTAATTAACTTATGTACGTATTTATTTTTTAAATAATTTTTAATTAAATTTTTTAAAATTTTGGGATAAAAATTTAGAGTAAGGCTATTGAATCCCTCTTCTTTATTGATCTTATTAAAATATATTAAAATTAGAAAAAAAAATATTACACCCTATTAATTCTAAAAATTGCATTGTCTTCATGTCATATAAATTCTATTATTATTATTGTTGTTGTTGTTGTTGTTGTTGTTGTTGTTGTTGTTGTTGTTGTTGTTGTTGTTGTTGTTGTTGTTGTTCAAACTCCTTTATTAATGCAAATATCGTGTCAACTGTATTCTTTTACATAAACTCTGTTGTTGTTA
>JAXCLQ010071236.1:0-12494 GCA_035584115.1 Cedrela odorata
TTTAATCAATAATGAATAAACTCATTTATTCATTAATATCTGTTTTCCATCAGTTTTATCCTGAAAAATAAAAAATATAAAGAGATATAATAATTTATTTAATAAAAATAAAATTAACAATATATAAGTTAAAATTCAAGTTTAAATAAATAAAATAATATTATAAAAACAGAGTTATCACTTATCAAGTAAAACGACCTCATTTTTCGACCAATTTGTGCATAGATGGCCAAATCCCATCTTGGCTACCGCACTCAGGCATAGAGCCCCATCAAGATTCTCCCACCAGCTAGCATGCTCCATTTTTAGGGTGTAACAAACGGCACCAACCCATAAACATGTGCACAGTTTCATTTTCTGGGAAAGATCAGGCAGTGCTCCTCCGCCATAAGGTAGGATACAACACCCCACGATTGTTTTTACTTCTTTTTTTTTTTTAACAAGTAATTTAGTAACCTATTTTGGGAGATGATTTTAGTAACCACACACAAAATCTCAACCAATTGTTTTTTTAAAAAAATATTTAAGAGTGGGATTCATAATTCATATAAAGGTCGGTAGGATAATATCAGTAAATTCGATCACCACTTCCTCTTCTAGTCTTCTTGATTTAAGAGCCATAGCTAATTAAGTGGCCTATTTCTGCTAAAAGTCTCAATCTTTCACCGATGAATTGGATGCATATTATAGACTGATTATGATCAAAATGATATTAACTATAATTAAAGATGATCTAACTAAATCGAATTGAATAAATGTTTTCTATTAAAATATAATTAACCAAAATCAAATTAGATTGAATCCATTCTATTATAATAATTTCTCCTAAATTTTAGTGATATGTAAAATTTGGAAGAACGGAGTTGAATGTAAAATGCTTATATTAAAAATTTTACTAATTAAATCAATTAGTAAGGTTTAGTAGGGTTAGCAATAAGGTGGGGATGGTTGTCTCCATTCCCGTTTTGTGAGGGAAATCCCCGTCCTTGGCCAATTTCGTTCGATAATTTAAAATTTTAAGATTCATTATTAAATTTAAATTCTTTATTTTATCAAAATATATAAACTTACTTTTTTTATATGTTCAATACGATAATAATAATAATATAATACATTTTCTATATGTTTCCAACAACAAAAGTATATTTAATTTATATCCAAATTACACACCTTCAAAAAATTTAACATAATAAATCCAAAGAAAAACGCAAAATCCCATGTTATTCGAATCAATTTTACTATAAAACTGAAAAATAACACACCCACCATTAAAAAACTCAGACTCGCATAAAAGAAACAACACAACAATGATAAAGAGCAAAACGACTAAGTAAATACTACTTTGTATATTCAACAACTGGGATCACATAGAGAAGAGAAAGCGCGGTGAAGATTCTGACAAAGTTGCTTATATTCTTACTTTATGTTCGACAAGGTTTTGGACTTAAGAATGTTCAACAGCTTATAAAAGCTGATATCCGTCGATGATGGTTTGACAAAAGCTGCAGCGTTGTTGATCTTTACCTTGACTATGAATGATCAAAACAACTTGTTTCAAACAAGTAAGAGGAAGAAGGCAACGAAGATTAGGGTCTGTATTTTCTAGTTTAAGAAAAGTGTTATGGGCTAGTTAAAGGGTTCTTTTTTCATGGCCATGAAAAAATTCTAGCCAATTTGTATTTTCTCAATCTCAGCCCATGAAAACATCACCAAACGACTTATAGGCTAGGTGTCACGAACCGACTTTCTCTTGGTCAAGATTTATGCCCTTACGACACTTACTAGAACATTCGAACTAGCAAGTCAGCCTAGACAAGTTTACATGCAGCAGCTCAAGTAGGTAAGTTGTTTATAAAAACAAATTAGCAGTATAAAATAGTGGGAAACAAGCATACAATCATGTTGCGACACAATTCAAGGCAATATTGACGAAATACACAACAAGCATACAAGCAACGAATGAGCATGGGAGCATTGAACAAGTAAGCATCACTATATATCGGAATAACGGACAAAATGAGATTGAATAACCAGTGTAACCAGCATATTTTATTTATCCAAGGGCGGAGGAGTACACAACAATACCCCCGGAATGCTGATAGCTTAAGCCTTTTTGTGGTACCTAACCATCCCCCCATAAAGAAGTTTTATGAGACATTGGGGAAGTGGCAGAAGAAGACATAACACATATCTCAATTGTCACGCCCCTTAAAATAATAAGTAGAATAAACATTCCAGCCCCATTGGTGCCTTCTTGCCTTGTGGCCATGGGCGTACTAGCTTGCCCTGAACAAGCAAATGCGGGTAGCCTTTACATTCTCCCTCACTTAATCTATCGGCGTCTTGGACGATGGCACTATCTTGAAGTCTTCAATATTTTGTTGGAATTACTCTAGTTTTTCGGCTTTCTCTCAACTGATCTCTTGCTAAAATATCTTAAACTTCTTTAATATTCTTCTTTAGTAGTTGCTCCTTGAACTCCTCTCTTACTGGTTGATGGCATGTAGAGTCCTCCATGTCAGCATAGTATGGCTTTAACTTACTAACATGAAAGATTAAGTGCATCCTCATCTAAGTTGACATCTCGACTTTGTATGAAGCCTTCTCTACTCTAGTAGTGACTAAAACTGGACCTCCATACTTCTGCACTAGTCTTTTGTCTCGGCTCTCCCAAAAACGAATCTGTTCTGGCATCAGCTTAATTAGCTCCAAATCTTTAGGCTTGAACTCGAACGGTCTTTTATTTTTGTCTGCCTACTTCATAATCTTAATGGCAACTTTTTTCAAACTATGCCAGAGACTTTTCTTGTCTACTCTGTAACTGGGTGGGGTAGAAGTAGTTCATATCTCATTACTAACTCAAGGAGACTTCCATTTGTTGATGAGTTCTTCTTTGCACTTAAGTAACGTGGTGTTAAGTAATTGCGTCCACTTTTCTTGGTTGGCACTGACAAAATGGTGCAAATACTCTTCTAGCCCCCATTAAATCTCTCTGTCTACCCATTGGTCTGAAGACGATACATCGATGAAATATTCAACTGGGAACTCTTGTCACTGAATCTGTCTTCATAGCACACTTGGATCCCAATGTGTAATGCCTCTATACTCGCAACTAATGCAACACAACTATTACTTCATTTTCTTGATCAGTATAACTCTACTCCGTTTTTGGTAACTTTCAACCTTTATAAGATACAGGGTAGCCTTCTTGCACAAGAATCCCTCCCTTTGTGAAGTCGAATGCATTAGTTTGCATCTCAAATGACTTGGTACCCAGGATGGTAAGAACTAGTTCTCTTACCATGACTTCCTTTAACTTGTCAAAGGCACCTCTACACTATTCAAACCTTTTTCACATTACATCCTTCAGTAATCCTCACTCGGTAGTAACTCGACCACAAATCTAACTTTGTGAAGTATTTGACTGAACTCAATCGCTTAAACAAATCTACTTTCAGCAAAATGGCTAGATACTGTAGACCACAACCATATGCTCCTATCTTACATCTTTTGGAATAATACCGGAGCTTTAACCGATACTTTCGATGGTTCAATGAAGTTTGCCTCCAATAGTCTATTTAATCCTTTCTGAAATTCAATTAGTTCTGGTTGAGTTATTCTATAAAGGCATGTGAAGGTGGGTTTGCCTCAGACACCATCCGTCTGGTGACCAATCGCTCTCCTTTGGCAAGGTTTTGGGCAGTTGATCCAACATCACCTCAGCAAACTCCCTCAAAACAATTGCAATCTCTGATAGAGTCAGCTCTCCTTCTCTTTTTTCCTTTGAGGTAAAAATTGTGATGAAAGAAGGTTCTCGTCTCTTAATCCCTTTCTTGAGTTGAATCGCGGATAAGATCTTTGCCTCTGTTAGTTGCTTAACTTTGGTCGATACCATTGCGAGCCTTTCTTCCACGATCAACAAGCTACCAATAAAAGGCACAAGGGTTGTACCTTTTTCCAACAAGAAGTCCTTTTCTGAGATGGCAGCAAAGTCATCCACCTACAAAGCAACAAGGTCTACTTGACCTTCCAAAGTGCCGATCTTCATTTGCACTTGTTTTACCAACAAGCCGGTGGGTAAAGTTTTCAGAGTTGACCACCATCATGCTGCCAATATCCTCCTTGAGTTTCAGCTAAAGGCGCTTCACTTTAGAAGAAAAGTGAAGTTATGAGTAGCCCCTATGTCCACCATAACTCTTTTTTAGCTAACGGCCTCAGCTCTAAGTGCGGTTTCAACCTATTATTGCATAGACCTATCTCGATTACCAAGTCACAACCGTTGCAATCCAGGGTACTTCATGATCCACTAGACAATAATCTGCCCCTCTAGCCCTCCTTTAAGGTATCTTAGAGTTTTGTCGCTCTGTAAGTGTAGCTCGAAGCTGGCATATTTCCACAAAGTTCGCCTCCCCCATTACTCGGACTAGAGATCTTTCTTTTAAGAGCATCCGTAGGTGAGTGTGAGTATCAACTCTATAAAAGGTCATTTTCTTTTTTTGTCTTTTTGGATAACTCATTCAGAGCATTCAACATTCACTATGCCACTATGTGGCCCTTCACTTTTGTCTTTTGAATACTTTTTCAAGTGCTTCTTGCAATTCATTTTTAGCTGCCATAACACTTAGTCTTGCCCTTTTGAGACATTTAATGGCTCTATGCCGTTATTGTGTAACCAATGTGATAATGTTTCTTTTTGACTTCCCTACCATTAAAAGAAGGTGACATTTTCGGGAAGTTTGGTTCTACTCACTAGATTGCTCCCCCACCTTTGTTAGAGCCCCAATCTCTAGGCTTCTCGTTCCCATTTTCTTTCCCTCCTGAGATGGGTAACAACCTTTTGGTTGGGAGTCAGCACATGAGTAATTCAATAACTATTCAATGACTATTTGTGTGAATGGAAAATCTTGTACCCCTTTTCATTGTAACTCATTTCGTGGCCAAGTTTGAAGACTTTTCATCAAGTAAAATAATCAATCTTGCTCAATCATATCTCGGATATCTAACATCAAATTCGAGAATTTTTTTACATACTTGCAGATTGTTCCAGCTTGGGTCAACCTACATAATTGCTTTCAAGCAAGGTATGCTACATTTTTGGGGAGGAACTTTAGCTCTCATTTCAAGTCCTCCACCACCATTTGACATCCTGAACAAGTACATGGATGCCTATGTTACCTTAGTGTTTTCAGAATCTGCCTTACATTCCGAAAGTATTATTCGATATCAAACAAAAATTTTGAGCACTTCGACATCTCGGGGTTCTTTCATAGTGTTTCGGTTTTAGTACCTTTAATCGAATGTATTCTGAACTTGGAGTGGCTCCCGACTGAGTTGCAAGGATATGAGTAGTGAGGTTTGTCCACTTCCTTAAGTCGTTCCCACAATATGTTTACCGCATTACGGTACTCCTCCGCAATTTTGAATATAGTTGCTTGTATATTTACAAATTATGTTTCCAGCTCTTTGAGATGTCCCTCATTAGACAACTTAGAGCTAAAGTCAGTGGCTTTCGTTTTCAGTACGCTCACCCGAGAACTCAAGGACTTTTGTATCGTTAAAGTTTATCTCAAGACCTCGGTATCAAATGAACCTTTTTCTCTACTGTGCCACCTCTAAGGATTGTTGACGCTCCTCTAACTCGCCCATTTTCCTTCGAGAGCATTCAATTGAGTTATTCTTGAAGAGATAATTTTTGTAGACATTATTACTACAACCTTGAGCTCTGATACCAACTGTCACGAATCGACTTTCTCTTGGTCGAGATTTAAGCCCGTACAATACATACTAGAGCATTTGAACTAGCAAGTCAGCCTAGACGAGTTTAAACGTAACAGTTTAAGTAAGTAAGTTGTTTACAAAAGCAAATCAGTAGTAAAAAATAGTGGGAAACAAGCATATAATTGTGTTGTGACACAATTCAAGGCAATATCAACGAAATACGCAACAAGCATACAAGCAACGAATGAGCATGCAAGCATTGAACAAGTAAGCATCATTATATATCGGAATAACAGACAAAACGAGATTAAATAACCAATGCAAGCAGCACATTTTATTTATCCAAGGGTGGAGGAATACATAGCAATGCCTTCGGAGTACTGATGGCTTAGGCCTTTCTAAGGAATCTAGCCATCCCCCCTAAAGGAGTTTTTTGAGACATTGTGGGAGTGGAAGAAGGAGACATAACATATTTCTTGGTTGTCACATCCCCTAAAATAGTAAGTACAATAAGTATTCCAACCCCATTGGTGTCTTCTCGCTTTGCTGCCATGGACTTACCGGCTTGCCCTAAACAAGCAAATATTTGTGGCCCTTACACTAGAGACTCATTCTCGTCTCCAATCTATTTTTGAAAACGGGACGAATTTTTTTCTGTTCCCTAGCCTGAAAGGCCAAACAGGGCCACATTTTGCTCCGATTTCGGCCCAAAAGGGCCAGGACTTATTCCTGCTAGAATTTTTAACCATTGTATTTAAAAGTATAAAATTTGAGAATTTGAATTCTTATATCACATATATTAATGAATTCTTTATCAATCGTCTCCTCATATTTTCTATGGTTTGAAAAAATTTTCTTCAGTAGTTTTACATTCTCTTCCCCATATATAATACCTAAAAATATTTAAATAAAATTATAAATTTTAAAAAATTAAAAAAATTAAAGTACACTAATTTTTAAAATTTATTTTTTTTCAATTTCTTATAAAGTTTTTATTTTTTAAAATTTATGTAAACTTTATTATAGTAAAATTTATTATAAATAAATTTAATTTTATCAATTATTATTTATTACGTAAATTTAAAAAAATAAAAAATATAAAGAAAACTAAAAGATAAAAAAATTACTGTAGTACGGGTACTATAGTTAGTGTTTTAAATTTTAAAGTTTAGAGTTTAGAGTTTTAAAATTTTAAGGTTTTAGGATTTGAGTGGTTATGAGGTAAAAGTGTTCAAATTATTTGAAATTAGATTATTTAATAAAATTATATTAGAGTTGGTCAAAATTATAAATAAGATATCAAATAAGATTGTTTTTGAAATTTTAGCATCCGATGGATTGACAAAGGCTGCGGTGTTGTTGATCTTTTCCTCGACTGTGAACGATCAAAATAATTTGTTTCCAACATGTACGAGGAAGAAGACGAGAGATTAGGGTTTGTATTTTCTAGTTTAAGAAAAGTGTTTTGGGCCAGTTAATGGACTCCTTTTTCCTGGCCATGAAAAAAATTTTAAAACGGGTCAGTTTGTATTTTCTCAATCTTAATCCTTGAAAACATCATCAAACGGCTCACACGCTCGCGGCTCATCCTCGTCCCTGATCCATTTTTGAAATGGGGGAAATTCTGTCCTTGCTCCCCGGCTTGAAAGGCCAAACAAACCCTATACTTATTGGGATTTTTGTCCACCGTATTTAAGAGTATAAAATCTGAGAAGATGAATTCTTATATTACATATATTAATGTGCTTGAACATCAATATATAAATTGAAGTTCTCTCTTACCAATTCTCACAAGACAATCAACTTCTCTTTGAGCCCTACACTTGCTCTATCTATCATCTCCTCATATTTTCCATGGTTTGAAAAAATTTTCTTCAGTAGTTTTACATTCTCTTCCCCATATATAATACCTAAAAATATTTGCTCAAGTAGGTTTATAGCATGAGAATAGTATTAGAACTATTGCCTTATGCTCCAAATTCCTCATTTATTAGTAAAGATAACTGTGCTCCAAGTTTATTTTGTTTGTGCATATTAACAATCACAGGAATTCCGCTAGATGTGGTTAATCATGGGCTGGCTTTAAACAGATCCTACGGGAGATATCCCCAAATCATCGTTCATTCATGGTAGAAAGAATGACCTCCATTTCTTGCTGATTATGATTTTCTCCTTATTTAAATTTGCACATGTGCAAATACAAACATGTGATTAATAGTTAATAAAAATATATAGATATATTAGAAGAATATATAAATCACAAAAGGATAATATTCTGTATATATGTTAAAAGATCCTTCAATGGTTAGAAATTATATAGAATACATTAGCAGTTTAACGAATATATGAGGAAATCCTACCATGTATTAGTGTGGAACAGATTTGACACGTTGCACAGCCTATGGGAAAAATTATCTCAAACTTAAATGGGAAAATTTTACTTTAGTTCCTGATGTTTTTGGAAATATCACTTTACTCAATTAGTTTAAAATATATCACAAATATATTTTATATTCCATTTTTAGTTCCAAAATTATATCAGTAATGTTATATATCTGAAAATATATCTCCAAAACAATGTTTCTCTTCTATCTATAGTTATCATGTAGTGTAAATTTGCATACCAGAAAAATCTTAGACTCCAATCAAAGCAAAAACCCATAAAACCAAATCTCACATTTTTTCTTATCTCTTCTCCTGCAGTTCGCAATGACCGAAAATAACACATAGCATAACAAAAATATAAGTGTAATGTGAATATATAATTAAGTAAAAGATTTCGACTTAACACTAAATACAATAATCTGAATAAATTTATTTAAGAATATGTTCTCTTCATTAAATCTATGGCAATAAAACCATAATTTCATAAGAGAACACACATAAATTTTCTGTATATTTTATTTGGTAACGTTTATAAATGTAAAAAAAAAGATAAAATACTTTCACATAAAGAAAATAAAATCATCTAATAATTAATATATATTCAAATTGACAATTTTTGCATATGAGCCTGCATAATATTTTTATCAATTAAAATTTTAAACTTAAAAAATCATTATGCCAACAAAATAAAAAATTAAACTATTTGTATTCATTTATGGGATAGGATTGGTTATAATTAGTCTCATTGTCTTTTATGTGTTTATTAAACGAGTTGTTCAATTTCTATTAATGAGCTAGAATAAGTAACATTTAATGTGTTTAAATTAAAATAAATGACTTTAAATGAAACATCTCTGAGTATTCGTTTTAAGATTGTAAAACATCTGTTTCCCATCCTATAAAAGAGCCCCATTTAAACTTTCCACTTCATTCCAAAAAACTCTTCTCTAAAAAATAACTAGGGATAAAACATACATAAGCAACATGGCACACATCGGTATCCAAACTTTCAAGTTAACCTTGTTTCTAGTTAGCGGATTGGCCATGCTCTCATCGATTCTTGTAGCTGCTGAAGATCTTGTGCCTTTACCTTCACTACCAAAGCCAACTCACGATTTTCTTGAACAATGCGGAACCAAGTTGAAACCACACTGTGGCGAGGCTATCAAAGATAGCATATACAAAAATGGAAAGCTCTTTGGTGAATGTTGCGACCAACTTCTAGCAGAAGGACGGGTTTGCCATGATAAATTTGTGGATGTAACAGTGTCGTTCTACCCCGATTTAAATAAATCCGTCATTTTCACTAAGAGTGATCAAGTTTGGAACGACTGTGCTACTGGTGCCTCAAAAAATTAAATAGCATGTTTCAATTCATGATGTAAACCAAAAATTTGAGAAGAGAATAATATTAATTTTATGCATTCAAATAATTTTTTTTAATCTTATATTTTTAAAAAATACCCAATAAAGTTGTTTTTTTATTTTTATTTTTATGTACTATTATATAAAATTTATCTGCTAAAACATTTATTTATGTCATAAGGATATAATATATAAAATCACTAATTTTTAGACATTTATATCAGATGCTATGTACATAAAGCAAATATAACATTAAAATTTATATACTGAAATCTATATAAACTTAATTTCTATTCAAATTTTAAATAAAAAACTGTACACCACCTTAAATCGTACAAGTAAAGATGCAACAAGCTGAACAAAAAATTCAGTAATACTTAATTTAAGTTATGTTCAGCTCAGCTCGCTTATCAAACTTTGTCTGACAAGTTTTTAGTGAAACATGGCTTGTTTGTTTTTTCGACTTAATACTTAATTGATTTTTTAAAATTTAACTATTTCATAAAATTAAGTATGTTTATTTTTTTAACTTATATATTTTCGCTATTAGAAAAGTGTGACTTTTGTTTTCTTTTTGAATGTAAGATGTTTGAATAATTTTATTAAACCTTTTCTATAAAATATCTCGACGAATTGCTTTATTCATATTTTTTGCCAGGACTTGGCTAAGATAAATCCTTTAACGTAAAACTTGAAACATGAAATGAAAAATTAAAACAATTTAATGCAAAGTTTGAAATAGATAACATAAAAAACTTGAAACATAAAACGTAAAAGTTGAAAAGATTAATATAAAACTTGAAACTGTAAACCCTGTTTTGTGAATTTAAAGACTAAAAAGGAAGGTTTCCTAAAGTTCTGAATTTTTTTTTAGAATTTTTAAGAGAATAAAGTGTTTGAACAAAATTTTGCGTATCAAAATAAAAGAAATAGGCTTTTTTTCTAGATTCACTTGACTTCTCATTCGTCTCTTGCACAGAATATCGTTCTCGTTATTTCTCTCTCAACCCTTGGCCAAATCACTTTAAAACCTGGGCTGATTTTCTTTCAAATTACCATTACCAAATGATTCCTCGTCCTCTTTTATTTGATTTAGTACCAATTTTCAACTAGAAACGGCAAAGAGGAGCAAGGAAAAAAGTTAGGGTTAAAGTCAATTTGAAGGATTCTTCAAGTCTAAGAATTTCAAGCACATCAAAGGATTTCTCTTGAGTTTTGGTAAGTATTATGTCCATTTTTAAGTTTTAAGTTAATTTAGGTGTAAATTTTGAAATGGCTTTTATTGTGCATGAGTTAAAATTTCAATTTGTGACATTGTGTTAAATTGAGCATTAGAACATGAATAAATTCCTTGAATGGTTGTGTTTGAAGTGTTGAAACTAAGTTTAAAAGTTTGAGTTAGTACGTAAATGGATTAAGATTGAAATTAGTTTGGATGAGAAAGGAAATAATTTGGACATATTGGACCTTCCGATAGTTATCCTCAGTTTTTAGAAAATAGAGACATTTTTTGGAAAATCTTATTAGACAAAATTGTTTTGCATAGAAAACCCTTTCGAATGAGTACTTATAAGACTAAATCCAAGCTCATTTACCTTACCAAAGAGCCCCTGAAATATTCTGATTTCATTTCAGAATAACCTTGATCCGAGCTCAAAGTTCAACCCCGAGCTCAATGGCTGACCCGTGCTCAATGTTCGACTTGAGCTCAATGTCTGACCTTGAGCTTAATCTCTAAGCAGAGCACAATGCTTCCGAGGCTAAGCTTAATATCCAAGCTTAGCACAATGCTCTCGAGGTCAAGCTCAATACCTGAGTTGAACTCAATACTCTTGAATTGAACTGAATTGTGTGTCAAACTTCCAGATATCATAATTTTGGATCTAGAGAGAATTAGGGGACGTACAAGGTATCAATAAGAAGCTCTTTTTGAGCTTATAATTTGATGTCTTATTCCAAGCACAATGGTGCTAAATCGAGATGTTAAGGTGCCAAGCAGAACTTATTGTCCCCAATCCGAGACCAATGCTCTTGATCTAAGCGAAAATATGTGTCAAATTTCTAGAGGTCATAATTTTGGATCCAGAAAGAGTTAGGGGACGTACATGGTATCAATGGAAAGTTTGTTCCGAGATCTATGACTAGATATCCTATGTTAAGTATAATGGTACCAAGTCGAGCTGATTGTCCCTGATCCGAACAGAATGCTTGAGAACTGGGTAGAATTGAGTGTTAAACTTTAAGAGGTTATAACTTTGGATCCATAAAGAGTTAAGAGACGTATAAGATATCAATGAAAAGCTCTTTCTAAGTTCTATAAAATTAATACTTAGGCAGGCCTAATTAAGGTCATTCTTAAGGTTAAAAAGTCAAAAAATTGCAAAGGTATATGTATATGACTAATACCTATCATGCATACATATATCAAATTAAGAATTTATAAAAGTATGAATGGAATTGAATGTTTATAGTATTCAACATGTGTTATTTGGGCACCGAGAACCTAGGAGAAGTGAACGAAACACTGATTGCAAGTAAGCTCTGTTTCTTTGTGCAGCGAAAGCGCGACGCACAAAATAAAATTTGGGGCTCGTAAACGCCGCAGGGGAGCCATGGTTTTCTTGATAAACCTGCGGAATAGACTTCCTTATGATCTATACATCCATACATGCATATTTCATCTTACAAAACCATGCTCTGTTTCAAAAACAAAACAAAGAAAAATATAACCTTTGGCCTAGCAATTCGAAACAGCAATAACCTTGCTTCCTTGGGTGTCCACACACGTCGGTGTTGAGTATGTCGGTTCTGGCTTGGTTGGGATCTTTGAGCTTTGGTTTAAGCTTCACAAAGCTTACCAAGCGCTCTCTCTCTAGCCTTTCTCTTCCTCTCTCTTTTGGTTCCTGTCTTAGTTCACAACCAAAACACTGCACCAATCTTTGCTTCACCATGAAATACTAATATGCAACCCAAGAGGGGGGGTGAATTGGGTTTCTAAGCTTAATTTGACTAAATTTCGAATTTGC
>JAXCLQ010071239.1:0-12493 GCA_035584115.1 Cedrela odorata
AAAATAGTACATTATTGGATGTTATACGTTATTAAATAATATTCTTTTATGGGTCTATTAATTAATTTTTTAATTTTTAAGGATTTATTTAATAAAAAATTTATAAATAGAGTTCTTCATAAATATTTTTTCATTGTTAGGTTGCTAACCACAAATTAAGTGTATTTTTAACAATATAAACCTTTTAAAAAAATTCAAAAAGCTCTTTCATAAAAATAATATAAGAAAAAACTAATCTCTTAATTGAAGTAAAATTAAAATTTTTAATCATCGATAAATTGTACTCTAGTTACAATTAAAAATTAAAAAACTTTTAATAAAAGCTCTGGCTCCAAAATATTCATGTTGGTATAATCTAGTATGTATAAGGCTTATGTGAATAAAGGCTCAAAATGATCTCGCAGGTAAAGATGGACGGTGTTCCAAGACCAACTAAAGGAGAGCTATTCGAGTAGTAGAAAATTGAGAACTTTCAGAATTACTAGAAGGCTCGGGTTAAGCCTTATTTTAAAGACGAGCCACAAAGGCCTCAGTTGCAGCTTGCGAAGATCTCAACCATAAGTTACAAAGGTCTCGGCCATAGCTTGTAAATGTTTCGATCATAACTCATTAAGGTCTTGGCCAACAGCTTACAAAGGATTCAGCTACAGCTTACAAAGAACTCGACTACAACTTAAAAAAAAAAACTTGGCTATAGCTTGTAAAAGGTCTCGGACATGTAGCACCAAAAAGGATGATAATTCCCAAATGATAATTTTTGAGACCTCACCATAGTTACGTATTGGTAAATGATTCATCTCTTTCTTAAACGTTCTTGGATTATTCTATAATAAGAATTCTTACTATATTAAGTTTTTTACATAATAAGGATTCTTACCACATTAAGTTTCTTACATAATAAAAATTCTAGGGATATAATCCTACCAAATTAGGAAGCTGGTACTTAACCTATGGAATCTTCGTGATTATCGCACATTGGGGTCCAAGTTACCAGATTTCATAGTGTTTTACTATATTAAGGAGATGGTAATATCTATAAAAGGAGATAAGTTACAACTAAGTACAACTACTGAAACTTTGGCAAAAAATATTATAATTCCCCTTTAGCTTTTTCTTCTACGGATTTTTTACAAGCAAAACCCTGACTTAAGCATTAGAAGGTTTTCACCGAATAACCGGCTTTTCACCCCTATAGCTTTCAATTATGGTTGCAGGTAGTATGATTTTATATTTAAAAAAGAAAGAAGACTGTTACTGGTGGACAGAGTCCAAAGAAGGATTTTTGCTGCATTAACTTTTGACGCTGTCTGTGAGAAATCTGAACAAAAAAATCAGAAATAACCACAGGAAGGAAAACATGGCAACCTCGTGGACGTATATGACAAGGAACAGAGCAACGATGAGGGGGAATCCTAATGACAATGTCATGGATGACCATACTGCTGTTAATCAGGATGTTGGCGACTAACTGCCACCATTAAAGGACGTAAACCGTGATTTAGAGGCTTCATCGCCGCACTAACTGTCCCCTCGTCCAGAGACGGTTGAAATAGCCTGGTTGATTAAAAAGCTGGTTGAGAATGAAAAACAACATGCGAAAAAGGATAGGTAGATTCATGCCTTGGCTGAAGAAGTAGCACGGATGAAGAAGATGTTCCAGGCTAGTTTCCCGGAGTTAAAAATGTCCAAACCAGTTGAGGCTGTCGAGAGCAGTGTGCCTAATGCAACGCACACAAATCGTCTGGTAAAGCATCACCGAGACACTACCAGGAGAAAATACACTACTGTAGATAAGGGAAAAGGGAAGATTTCTAGTTATCCCTTCAAAGAGGCTCAAGGCGATGATGATACTGTTAGGCTCCATGACGAACCGCCGCAGATGTTTAAAAATTTGCCTGACGATTCGACGATGATTTGTAAAAAGGGATTAGGTCACGGACCCGGCCAGGAGGATATGAGAGTATTTTTATACCAAAAATGGTAAAGGGAAGGCTCTATATGAAGCCTGTCCCGAAGGAGGAGATCTAAGGAAAATAGTGATCGAGTTGAGAACTTGTAGATCCGTATTCGAAAGCTGGTAGAGGAGTTGGAGGACCAGAGGAAAATGGAAGGGCAAAGGAGGAGTGATGCCTCACTAAATGTAGGTTTATACTCAAAATCTCATTTTTTCTAAAAAATACTAGACTTTGTTCTTCCCCAAAAATTCAAGATGCCCCAAATCAACCCTTTTATAGGCAAGACTGATCCATCACTGCATATGGATCTATTCCGAGAGTTGATGTTAATCTAAGGGTTAGATGAGTCTCAGATGTGCCGTCTATTCTCATTAACTCTATAGGGATAAGCGAGAAAATGGTTTACTAGTTTGACACCTGGTAGCATTAGTAGTTTTGAACAGTTATACGAAGTCTTTGTCGATGAATTCAGAGTCGCCACCATTAACCTTAAAACTCAGAGTTCGCTGCTGCTCATGAAGCAAGGAGATAATGAAAGCCTCAAGAGCTTCATCAAGAGATATCATTATGAAGTGATGGAACTAGGGGCTTATCATCACTTTTTAGCCTTGGAAGGTCTTATGAAGGGTCTGCGAGTGAACTAAGGGTGGTACGCTGTAAGGAAACCCTCTGTTACTACCTATGAAATAGCTAGAAGGAAGATATTGAATGAGATTGAGATTGAAGATTAAATCGTTCTCAAGATGAGAGAAGAAAAAATCTTCGAATCACGAACTCCTAGAGAGGCTCAAAATTTCAAAATCGATTTGAGAGGAAGACACGATGACAGAAAAAGCTCTGTGATCTTAACGAGAAAAGTAGAAAAGGTCAAGGTCGGAATGAGACGATATGAAGAAGAGACGACTTTCATCCGAAAGGGCATCGCACACCTACGAGAGACAACATAAGGGGAGTAGCTCATGTTCAAGGAGATCAAGCTTTCACTCTTTTAAAAGCCTCATTTTCACAGGTTTGGAAGGAGATCACAAGGCCAGGAACCATACTGGTGGAACCTCACCCACTGAGGGCCAAACTAGTGGGAGAAGCCAAAAATAAGTTTTGCGAGTTCCACCAAAGCATTGGACATTTGACAAATGAGTATTTTGACCTCAGAAGTCAGGTGGAAATATTGATTCGGAAAAATCATTTGCAAGACTTGGTAGCTAGAGAAAGGGATGAAGCTAAAGTCTTGAATCAGAAAATTAAGTGTAGGCTAAGACGAGAAGAACAGACTATGGTGATTTCAGAAGGAGTAATATTGGTTGAGAATTCGAACAGGTCTAGAAAGAATTACTCCAGATACTCTCTATTCAACTTCTCGTCAAACTTTTATATCATGAATGTTCAAGCTGAGAAGAAACAAAAACTCACCTCAGTACTTGTTATGTTCACAGATGAAGACGAAGTGGGAGTGAATTACCCACATGACGATGCTCTGGTAGTAACCCTGACGATGGGAACTTCTAGGGTCAATCGAATTTTAGTAGACACAAGGAGTTCAGCTGATATTATCTTCAAGAAAACGTTGGATTCCTTGGGGATTAAAGACTTGAGGCTCTGACTTGCCGAGACCGCCCTCCATGGATTTGGGGAATCGTGCATTTATTCCTTGGGAATAGTCTAGTTTATTCCTTGGGAATATTCTAGTTACCTATCACCATGAGGGAGAGGCCTTACCAAAAGACTTCAATGGTAGAGTTCTAAGTCGTCGACCTCAAGAAGCCCTACACCATGATTCTTGGGAGGCTTTTCCTTAGAACCACGAAGGCAGTAGAGAGCATACAATATCTGAAGCTGAAATTCTGAGCAAGAAAGGGGATTGGAATTGTCAAGGGAAACTAAAGAGAAGCCTGATCGTGTTTTGCGGTTTTCTCTAAAGGCTCATATTGCATGTCAAAATGCCCATAGAGAAAAGTCCTAGAAGTGGATAAAGACAGTTTGCAAGATAAACTGATTGAGAGGAGACTTGAGCATGACAATAAACCGTTGACCCTAGAACCGGCAGAAAAGCTCGAATCCGTCATTTTGAATCAGGAGTTGCCTTAGAGAACGATTAAAATTAGTGCCCAACTCCCAAAAAGACTGAAGTTCGAACTTAAGGACATCTTGAAGAAACATCTGGATGTGTTTGCAAGTCTCATGAAGATATGCCAAGTATCGACCCAAAAATATTCTCTCACCGACTCACTATCAATCCCCAGCATAGACCAGTGAAGCAGAAAATGAGACCATTCAACGAAGAAAGAAGAGAAATAATACATGCTAAAGTCGATAAGCTGTTAAAAGCAAAATTCATTAAAGAAGTGCACTACCCGGAGTGGGTATTAAACGTAGTAATGGTTAAAAAGGCTAATGGGAAGTGGAGAATGTGCGTGGACTTCACAGATTTAAATAAAGCTTGTCCTAAGGATAGTTTTCCCATCTCTCAGATAGATTAGAGTAGATTCAACAGCTGGACATGAACTGTTAGGCTTTACGGATGCATTATCGGGATATAATCAGATTAGGATGCACAAGTCGGACTAGGAAAAGACAACTTTTGTTACCGATCAGGGACTATACTGCTACATAGTAATGCCCTTCAGGTTGAAAAATGCTAGAGCTACCTTCCAAAGGTTAGTCAATTGGGTCTTCAAACCACTAATAGGTGAGACTATGGAGGTATATGTAGACGACATGATTACCAAGTTTCAGAAGGTCTAAGACTACCTCAAGCATTTGGAAAAAATCTTCTCTTACTCAAGCAAGTACAAAATGAAGTTGAATATTGAGAAGTGCGCATTTGGAGTTTAAGCTAGGAAATTCCTCGGATATATAGTCAGTAAATGTGGTATCGAAGCTAATCCACAGAAGATCAAGACCATATTGGATTTGAAATCCCCGTCCAGCCTCAAAGAGTTATAGAGTTTAACGGGAAGATTAGCAGAGCTGAGCAGGTTCCTATCCAAAGCTACTGACAAGTGTTTCCTTTTTTTTTAGATCATGAAGAAAGAGAAAAAGATTGAATGGACAGAAGAATATGAGCGCAACTTTCGGGAACTGAAGCAGTTTCTTACGTCTCCACCTCATTTGACGAGACCAGAAACCGGGGACACGCTATACCTATACCTAGCGGTGAGTGATCACTCGATGAGCTCAGTCTTAGTGAAGAAAGACACCGAGAAGATTCATCACCCCATATATTACACTAGCAAGGCATTGCTAGACACCGCGATGAGATACTCACCTCCAGAGAAGCTAGCGCTGGCATTGGTAGTGGCAGCCCAAAACTCAGACCCTATTTTCAAGCTCATCATGTTGTGGTGTTAACAAATCAACAGCTAAGACAGATTTTGTATCAGCCAGACCTTTCAGGTTAGCTGATCAAGTAGTCTGTTGAACTCAGCGAGTACGATGTCACCTACAAGCCTAGAAACACGATAAAGGGTCAAGCTTTGGCAGATTTTGTAGCCGAAAGATCGATGTCTAAACACCTACTCGTCCATCAGATCATGAAATAGCCTTCAGACCAAGGGGACCTAGTCACCCCAAACGAAGAAATGATGATCTAGAGTCTCTTCATTGATAAAGCTTCAAATTCTTAGGGGGGAGGAGCTGGTGTAGTCCTCGTAAGTCCCGAAGGGATTGAGGGGTCAAGTTAGCTCTAACTCTGGGAATCACAGGTCTCGACGTCTACTGTGATTCTCAATTAGTGGTCAGCTAACTAAACGGTCAGTTCTAAGCGTGTGAAGGTAATATGCACGCATATTTGGAGAAAGCCAAGTAAGTGTTGAGCGCATTAAAAACTGTTAGAATTAAACAGATTTCAAGTGCTGAGAACTTAAAGGCAGACATTCTACCAAAACTAGCTCCCACTCTTAAAGAAAGTATTCCCACCTCAGTTCTGATAGAAGTACTAGAACAAAGAATCACAGAAGATGAAGATCGCCCACAGTATATATCTCAATTAGATCCACAGTATTGTTGGATCAATGAGATAAGGTCTTACATTTAAGAAGGCAAACTCCAGGAGGATAAAGAGTAGGCAAGAAAGGTCAAGAACAAGTCGGCAAGATATACCATCATTGATGGAGGGCCATGCGAGGATACAATATTCCATACTTAAAATGCCTGAGACTTGAGGAAGCAACTCGGACTCTAGATGAAATCCATCGAAGAATATGTGGCGGACATGGAGGAGCTCGAGCTATAACCCACAGAATATTGAGGCAAGGGTATTACTGGCCAACGCTTTCTTAGGATGCAGCACAGATAGCTAAAACTTGTCATGAGTGCTAAGTGCATAATTGTATTCCAAGACAACCTCCGGAGAAGTTGACTTCTATGGAGAGCCCTTGGCCATTTTTCCAGTGGGGGCTCGATCTCATTGGACCTTTACTGCAAGCACTAAGTATGCTGTGATTGCTATCGACTACTTCACAAAGTGGATGGAAGCCGAACCCTTAACAGTTATCATAGAGAAAAGGGTTACGACGTTTGTCAAGCACAACATCATTTATAGGTTTGTAATACCTCAAGTGCTGAACACGAATAATAGAAAGTAGTTTGACAATGCAAATTTCAGGGAGTTCTGCTCAGATTTTGTAATTGACCTCAGATTCGCAACTCCAGTTCACCCTAAATTTAATGGGCAAGTAGAGGGAGCCAATAAAGTCATCAAAAAGGCCCTTAAAAAGAAGCTCAAGGAGCATAAAGATATATAGATTGACAAACTTCCAGAAGTTATTTGGGCGTACTGAGTTACGCCTTAGGTCACTAAAGGAAAAACTCTCTATAGCCTAGCTTACAAATGTGAGGTGATAATCCCAATAGAAGTTAGCATACCAACTTTCCGAGTTAACAATTATAATGAAAAGTCCAATGATGAAGGCTTACGTTTGGAATTAGATTTATTGGAAGAAAGAAGGGAAATGGTTATGATAAAGGTTGCAGCTCACCAACAAAGGGTAGCGAGATATTACAACCAGAAGGTTCGGCACTACTCTTTTTAGCCAGGAGATTGAGTATTGAGACAAGTGACCCTAAATACCAAGATTTTAAGAGAAGGAGTTCTAGGTGCAAATTAGGAAGAACTGTACAAAATCACTCAAGTCTTCAGACCTAGAATTTATAAGCTAGAATGCCCCAACTGATACTAAGTTCGAAAGCCTTGGAACGTCGAACGCTTCAAGTTATATTACGCTTAGAAACATCAGAAATTTTTGTAGCAACTTCCCTTAAAAATCAATAAAATTATTTTCTAATTTTTCACTTTTGAAGTTAGCCAATAGATAAAGCAAAAGCTCATAGTCTCATTAAACATCTCGGGGTAATCGCCTTTCGAAGCCCAGACATGAGTGGCACGGTTCCCAAACGTTCAGCTTTCTACTTTTTCTGAGGTAATATTATCCTCAGCTCAAAGAGCCTTGAACATGTTCTCAGAGAGTATGAGCAGAAGAGGTTCTTAAATGATCTCATCAAACGTCTCGGATTAATCTCCTTCCGAAGCCCAAACATGGGTGACACGGTTCCTAAGCGTTCAGCTTTTTACTTTTTTCCGAGGTAATATTATTCTCAGCTAAAAGAGCCCTAAGCACGATCTCAGAGAGCATAAACAGAAGGTTTTTGGATGGTCTCATCAAACGTCTCGGGTTAATCTCTTCCCGAAGCCCAGACATGGGTGACACGGTTCCTAAGCGTTTAGCTTTCTACTTTTTCGAAGGTAATATTATCCTCAGCTCAAAGTGCACTGAGCACGATCTTAGAAAGAATGAGCAAAAGAGGTTCTCCAATGATCTTATCAAACGTCTCGGGTAATCTTCTCCTGAAGCCTAAGCACAGGTGATATAGTTCCCAAGCGTTCAGCTTTCTACTTTTCCTAAGGTAATATTATCCTCAGCTCAAAGTGCCTTGAGCACGATCTCAGAGAGCATGAGCAAAAGTAGTTCTCGGATGGTCTCATAAAACGTCTCGAGGTAATCTCCTCCTAAAGCCTAGACATGGGTGACACGATTCTCAACCACTGAACTTTCTACTTTACCTAAGGTAATAGTATCCTCAGCTCAAACAACCCTTGAGCACGATTTCAGAGAGCAAAAGAGTAAAATGGGTTCTCGGACAACCACATTGTAATATCTTGGTGTAATTTCATCCCGAAGCACGAATATGAGCCACATAGTGTTCGAATGATAGCTTATTACTCGCCTTCAGTTTGAATAAGTCTTGAGTACAGCATTGGCTAACTAGAACAAGGCGACACGATGCTCAAACAAGCATATGGCACAAGCAAATACAAGAAGGCTAAGCAATTAAAATGCATAAGAGCATGAGAGCCCACTATTCGGCTAGTACACGTATTTTCTCGCAATTCCAAAATAGATCATAGTCGATAGTAAAAATCACTAGTGAGAGGTGTAAGTCCTACGGCATTGATAGGGTAAAGTTAACACATCAAGGGTAGTCGACTTGAGATGTTAATTAGCCAGATTCAAATTATTAAGTCAATATTGAAGAAATACGAGTTCAGAAGATGATGGAAGGGCATACGAGATACCAAGTATTAAAAGTGAATAAAGGCAAGGCCAAAAAAAGAGGACATTTAGAATACAAATGTAAACTCCATTAATTGGTCAAAGAGTTAAAAAAAAAAAAAAAAAAAAGCTAAACTAAAACTAAGTTTTTACAAAGAGGTCGGTTGAGGGGTTAATAAGAGGAGCTGGATCTATTAGAAGAGTTGTCAGGTCGACAGAAAGAGCCTTTATCTCCTCTGCGGAAGAGACTTCCACAGGAACATTTGCAGCAGAGGGCTCAGTAGAAGGGCCAGTAGCAAACTCCATTGGGGGCATGAACTTGGTCTTCAGATTAGGATGCCTCTCCCCTTTAAGGAACACCCTATCAGAACCTTCTCCTTCACGCGCTTAAGCCTGATGCCCTAAGGCTTCATATAACCAACCCAGGTCCAGGTCAGGATATTGGCTTTGGAATGTCTCACAAGTTAGGTCAATGCTATCATTGAGCCGCTTGCGAAGCCGAGCCCCTATCTCCACCTCGTCATCCTCAACCCTTTTAGCAAAGAGCGCGAACTTTTCCTTCTTGGCTTCCAAGCTCGCTTGCTTCACGCGTCTTATTTAAGCTCTGAAGACGCGCCTCTTCCTCCTCCCTCAGGTTCTCCAGCTTGAACCTTCAGGCCTCTGCCATCCTATTTGCCTCGGACTGAGATGACTCAGCAGCAGCCACCCTTATTTAGAGCTTCTCCCTCTCCCTACTCACTATACCGAGGTTAGATTCGTACTTGCTTTTTGTGGAAGCCAAGTTTTGCTTCACCTTCTCGGCCCTTCTCTCAGCCTCTGATGCCTTAGAGTAATCCCTAGTGAGGGCGCCGTGTTGCAAGATGGCTGAGTAGAAGAGTTGAAAAACCACCAACAATTAGTGTATGAGATATAATTTCTTGTTGTTTCTGAGCACCAAGAAGGAGCACTTACCCGACCCAGCCACTTGAGCTGGAAATTCAGCAACGATTCCCCAAAGAGCCCAACGATGGACTCAGAAAATTTATCACTGACACTCTACACCTATAGGTTGATGTAAGAGAGGAAGTGTTCAAAAAACCTTCTCTTCTCTACGGGAAGATCCTCTGAAAGAAGTTCCCACGAACCAACCGACTCCTTATCAGTTTGGCCGAACATCTCCTTTTTCTTCTTGGCCTTATCTCCAGAGACCTCAGCCATAGTTTTACGCTTGCTGTTGTCAGCAGGGGGAGCTGGAGGGAGAGGTGTTGGATCTCGAATTACTACCCTTTTGGAGGGAACCTTGGGGCAAGCCATGCTGAAAGAGCCAGCTACCTTCAAGGCTCCCAAGGCTTTAATTAGACTTTTTCGAGTGGCCTTTAAAGGTTGAGGGGTTTTTCTTCTCATTTTTCCTTTGGCAAGTCTTTGCAAGACTTGAAAGGGATTTGAGGCTTGGTCTCTGGAAGTTATTTTACCTACAAACGCAAATAAAACTACAATTAGTCATTGCAACCCCAACACTTTGAGATTACCTCGAAGAGTGGCTTTTTCCGAGACTAATTGGTGTCTGGATGTACAGAACTCTACAAGACCCGAACTAAGTAGTTCGTCTTCCAAGAGCAAAAGGCTTTGGTCAGAAGCTAGTGACCTAGCCAGTTTTACCCTCTAGTGGCTAAAAGGAGCTAATGTTGGCTTGTCGCTTCAGAAGACCACTTCACTAAAGGGTCTGGGTACATGAAAATGTGGAGTAGAGTTCCAATTACCTCCAACAAAAAATCATTTTCTCTTCCAGGTTTTATTGGAAGTAGGGCTGCCGATAATGGGGTTCTTCTCGCCAACTCGGTTCTGAAGGTAAAACCATCCAGGGCTGTTCATGGGATTTCTCTATAGAATGAACATGTACTCAATCTCCTCATAAGAAGGGTCAAGGTTTGAGATCTGGTGTTACACGACATACAGATCAGATATGATTCTCCGACTATTAAGGTTAAGTTAGTTGGGAAGAAGTCCAAAGGAAGCAAGGATTTGAGTAAAGTACGGCTGAATAGATAGTCTAACACCTACATGGAAAAATTCCTCGTTAAAGACTATCTCGCCCTCTGGAGAGCAACTTGAAAGCTCGTTCGCTTCAGGGACCATAAGATAAATCCCTTCAGGGATTCTGTATAGCCTAGTGTATACTTCGAAGTCCATTTCGATTATGATCGAGGTAAATCTATCTGCCTCAAAATATGCTAGGTCTTGCTTTGCCAGAGTTGGGGAGGCAATTGAGGCGATGGCTTGTTCCCCGACGAAGTTGTTTTCCCTAGAAATCATTTTCTGTTTTTACATAAGGAAAGTGAGGGGGTTAAAAGACTATTCTAGGATCCTCAACAACTCAAGAGGATTAACCTAAAGGCCTCTAAATCTAAGAAGATATTTACTCAGTTCCCTAATCAATCAAATATACCAATAAATCAACTACAAAAGAATGAAAGAAGAGGAGAAGAAACCTACTATTAAGAGTTGAAGAACTCAAAGTTGTGAGAAGCTCAAAACTGCATTGTTGCTGTTGTTCTATTGGTGAAATCGTTGGCAAAGGAAATGTGACGGCATAAAGGTAAAATAAAGGTAAAAAGGTAAAAGATAGGGTATTTAAGGGAGAAGAGGAACACCAATCGCAGATACCAATTATAGATCAAGGGATGAGATGTTGCTACGTCAGGGTAGAAGCTAAAAGGATGCGTCTCATTAATGAAAAGGGGGGCGACCATCATTAAGGGTAGTTAGATCTCTTGGGGTTTGAAATGTTGAAACCTTTAAAGCTAGTCATCATCCGCCACGTTGCAAAAATGGGCGGACTTCCAACTGAGCATTTAATCATGATGAGCAAACATGCCTCTTCAAAACTGTCACTTTAAGTTTTAATCAACAAATAGTTATTTTTGATTAAAACTAAAGGGCTTAATGTTGGGTATAATCTAGTATCCGTAAGGCTCAGGAGAGTGAAGGCCCAAAATAGTCTTGCATGTAGAGATGAATGGCGTTTCGAGACCAACTAAAGGAGAGCTATCTGAGTGGTAAGGAGTCGGACCTCTCAGAATCACTGGAAGGCTCGGGCTAAGCCTTATCTTAAAGACGTGCCACAAAGGTCTTAGTCGCAGCTTGCGAAGGTCTCGGCCATAGCTTACAAAGGTCTCGGTCACAGCTTGCGAAGGTCTCGACCATAACTCACGAAGGTCTCAGCCAATAGCTTACAAAGGACTCGGCTACAGCTTATAAAAGGTCTTGGAGATGTAGCACCAAAGCTTATTTTAAAAGGATGATAATTCCCAAACAATGATTTTCGAAACCTCGCCATAGTTACGTATTGGTGAATGATTCATCTCTTTCTTGTACGTTCCTGGATTATTCTATAATAACGATTCTTGCCAAATCAATCGTCTTACATAATAAGAATTCTAGGGATACAATTCCAACAAATCGGGAAGTCGGTGCTTAACCTATGAAATCTCCGTAATCCTCGCACATTAGGATCCAAGTTACCAGATTTCATAGTATTCTATCATATTAAGAAGATGGTAATATTTATAAAAGGAAATCAGCTACAACTAGGTATTATTGAAACTTTAGCAAAAAATACTATAATTCCTCTTTAGCTTTTTCTTTTACGAATTTTTTACATGCAAAATCCTAATTTAAGTATCAGAAGGTTTTCGCCAGATAACCGATTTTTCACCCCTGTAGCTCTCAATTGTGGTTGCAGATAGTATGATTTTATATTTGAAAAAGAAGGAAGACTGTTGTTGGTGTACGGAATCCAATAAAAAATTTTTATTGCATCAACAATTCATAACTAATTGGACACATAAAAGTAAAAATGTTTTATTTTGAATATTTGTTATAAGTTGTAATATAGTTTTATTTAATAGATTTTTTAATTTTTAATATTTTGATAATAATTATGATAAATCTAAGTTAGGATATTTTTGTAAAATTAATTTATAATAATTTAAATTAAATTAAAATACAATG
>JAXCLQ010071240.1:0-12485 GCA_035584115.1 Cedrela odorata
TATAGTGTAATGAAACAAATCCATTTTCAGAACATAGAGCTTATGAATGAATGGTTAAGTAGAAGAGTCAATATATGTAGTTTGAATTCCATTGTTTCAGTAGTACAACTTTTGAAGTAACTTAGGATTAGGGTCTCATCATTCGTTAATAAATATAATTTCATTGTTTTATTTTTGTTTTTGTTTATTGAAAATATTGAAAATAAAATAAAAGAGCCATTCTCTCTCTCTATATATATAGTAGTATAAATGGATCAGATCTTGCTTAGTACGTAGTAATAAGACCTATTATTGAATTCAATTCTTGTTTTCCCAAGTCAAGAAAATTCTTATACTTCTCCTGAACACACTACTTACTGACAGAACAAAAGCTTTCAACAAATCAAAAGAAGATATATAGCTAACACAAATGCATGAATATGGCAAATGCAAGTATTAACAAAACAACAGTAAACTAGAAGAACCACTTCGTATATATCCTTGTTTAATTTGATTAAATGAAGAATAAGTTTCAAATTATGCAGTATTTAAATATCTTTGCTCTATTCTTTGGCTATTAGGCATTTTTAAGTAAAAAAAAAAAAAATCAATGCCATCATCATTTAATTAATAGAATTCCAAAATTAATTATACCACCTTTGCGGCAATGGATTTAATTTTGATTTCCATGAAGGCTTCAATTTTTGTGTAGAATGATGGCATTGTGAATATGTTGCTGAGCAGTGCATGGATTAATGTGCAAATTAAATAACTATATATGGAATAGTGATACAAATTAATGTTTCTATTTATGGAATATGCTTGTACACACTTCTTTCTCCACACAACATACAAAAATATTCACTAGTGACATTTATATATATGCTGCATGTATTTGTACATACTTTCATTCATATCTTTGATAGAACTGCTTGGAGCCATGAAACTCAGCAACTGTTTCTGCAAAGAGACTGGAAAAGGGTAAAGAAATATTTGTCTAGAGAAATCAAAAGAGTTATTCTTGAATCAATTGTTAAGGATTAAACCAACTGATATATATATATATATATACTAAAGTAATGAATGTACAGTTCAAAGTAACGATGATCGGTGAAATCATGCAAACATAACACACACACACACACACACACACACACACACACATATATATATATATGGTAAAAGCAAGAGAACCTGAGGTGAGTGAGAGGGAAAGCAAAAGGATATTCGTAGACTAAGTGATATTGGCGCGGCTCAATCTGAGATCGTATTTTACAACTTCCATGTGTAAATCCGTCTTCGGATTGAACCGCACCAATATCGCTTAATTTCTTTGCTTCCCAAACAGCCAGCAATTCTCTAATAAGAAAAGTGAAAACATGTTAAAAATTCTCCAACCACGAATGCAACAGAAAAATTAACACAACATGCATGATGTTTCAAGCATATAGAAAGATCGAATGCGAATAGGGTTTTAGTTTATATACTAGCTGGATTGGTTCCACATACCAACCAAAAAGGAGAAAAATACTTGAATTTATAAAGAAAACTAGATACAATATGGCCCCATGTTGTTCTAAGGAGCATAAAAATGATCAATTATGGTGTCCCTTATAGGGATAAAGATGCTATTTCAGTAGAATGTGGAAGGTGGAATTGGTTGTTGAACATGATAATTTAGGTGGGATCTCCTAATAATCATAATTTATATCGGATGAATCGAGTCAAAAACAGTAGTACTACTGCAATTTGGTGCAACAGTGTATCATAAACTGTGACAGCAAACACACCACCAAACAGACTGTATATATTACCCGAAACTTTATCAAAGTGGGATCCTCGATCATAATTCTATAGCTGGAAGAAACAAGTTGCTGCATCAAAAAATCTATGAAAAAAGTTTAAAAAAAAAAAAATGGAAACCCAAATGCATATTCAACTTTTGGTAGTAGTTAACACCATTGTCAACTACTAATAAACCGAGACAAAAGTATATATAACCACATAGAGATGATATATAGAAATCTCAACATTGATCATATATTAATGAAACTAATGAACCCTGGCTATTTTCTTACACGAGATGAGAAATTTTTAAGATTGATAATGGTGATATAACTAATAAGGAATTCTATATGTGTATATATACACACATAGAGAAACGAGCAGAGAGAAAGAGAGAGATGGAGAAGGGGAAGGGGGGTAGGGTTTGCCTCGGGATGGGAAGGCGTAGAAGGTGAGTGGAATGATGTCAAGGGGAGCAACTAACTTTTAGGGTTTGTCATGCTTAGTTTCTACTCAAATATAAATCAAACAAAAACTCCTCCTTCGCTTGCGCATGCACCTGAAATATTCTCCACCAAATAACCGAAACAACTCCTTTTCATTGTACCTATTGATTATCCCTTTTTCTAGACTTAAATTATATATTTTAATGCCTTTACCATTATTACTTTTAATTATATATAACATGCTAGCATTTGATTATAAACCAAGCTATACTTAACAGAGAATAACATAGTTGGCTTATATGTATCCGTATATATATAAACAAATAATTAAGTATAAACCGATACTGAAGGATCCATTATTAAAATGAAACCACAACTCGTAGACATGAATTCTGATAATTTTTTTTATCAAATTAGTTATATAACTTGAGTTTAAACGTACAAATCAAGCCCACGTAATCATTTTACATAAAGATTTGATACAACAAGGTATCGTAAGAGTTTAATAGACCACTTTCTGTAATCTACTCTTAGTCTGAAAATGGCTCCTGCCCAAACAAAATGTTTCTTAGCTTATAACTATATATCCATTAATATTAACAGTCTATACGGAGAAACTGAAGATAGTCAATAAGATTGATTAAGCGAGAGAGAGAGAGAAATTAAGAAGAATCTTGGGAACAGGAGTGCAGAATGTCAGCGAAGGGATTGTCAAGAAAGAAGTTTTGGAAGAGAGGGTACGTATATAATAAAGTTTGTCATCTTTTTTCTTTCACACAGAAACACACATCAAGGCATTAACACATAGCAATTAGCAAATAAGCAAATTGGCCAACACCACAAAGCGGAGACACCGGCGCTAAAGGAGCCCTGCCTTGGGCCTGCACTGGGGAACACACTCCTTGGGTTTGCTTATAACTTTTATTTTTTTGTTTTTTATTTTCACCAACAAACAATTTCGTACATATATAGTCTTTTTTTCTTTATTTTTAAGGGTGTCATTCAATTCTTCTCTTTGAAGATTTTGGGAAGAGTAAAAGAAGCTTTTCTAATAAAAGGTTTAAAGCTCTTCCCATATTTCTCTCTCTCTCTTTTTTTCCTTTTCTCTCATTCATGATTTGGGGCGATAAGTTCGCGTGCCACTACCCAAACAGATTCCCCACGCCTTAAACCATTTTCCCATTTCTCATTCTCATTTGATCACCAGATCCTAGGACTTTCTCTCTATTTGTTTCTTCTTCTTAGACTAAACATGAAAGAGGGTCAAAAGCTAACTTAGCTACCTCAACTTTGGCCTCTTTTCTTTGTAAAATTTTTCATTATTATATGCTTGAAAATGTTTGTGCATGTCACAATAACTATAACAATAACATAACAATTTTTTAGTGTACAAGTTAAAAAGGGTCATGGGATGAATTGTAATGATCAAGAAATTGGTAGAAAATTAATCAACAATGGCATGCTAAGATAAAATATTTTGATGATGAAGTGTTCCTTTCCCTTTGATAAAGAGGCATAGATTTTCAATATGATGCATGCCAGACTTGAAACTCTTCGATTAAAGAGGTGTCATAAGAGACAACTATGTTCCACACAACATATAGATATTTCTTTAACCTTTAATGGGCCATGCTTGCCTTTATTTTATCAAGAAAGAAAACATACTTTCTTAAACTAATTGATATCTTTAATTAAGAGAATATTCAGATGATCACTTTTTAAATTTGAAGTTTCTTCTCTTCCTGTTGCATTATTCTTTTATTTTATATTATAGAAAGCTAGTTAGCAGTCTCGAGTATGTAATTGCTGCCTTATTTTTAGTACAATATCTCTTTGGCCGGTGTACAATTTGAGCATTAACATTTTTGACTATTAAATATATATCTGATAATTTAAACAACATTCGGGATCTTTAATTTGTCTCTCTGGCTTACCATGAAATAAGGGTGGATAAAAGAGCAAAGAAAGTTATTGAAGTAAACATTAAGCTTTAGAAAATATTCGTTTGATGGGTATGTTTCAATCATGCATGGCAATTCGGCCAACGTTTCTTGTCAGCTTGTGAAGACAAGAAACACACTTTCCTCTCCGCGAACTCGAGTTGTTACACAACTCTATCTCTCTCTCAGTGTGAATATCTGTCGTTATACGCAGGCAGGCTGAGCTCCTAGAACCTCCCGAAGTACGTATTTTTTCAGCAGTAAGTGCAAAGAAGAAGGGTAGCATTGCAAAAAAGGTTATATGACCCAGAAATGAGACGCAAGTTAGCCTTTTTTGGGCACCTGAACAGACTCAAGTCAGCTTACCCACTTCCACCAATCTCAGAATTCAAAGTTGCTTTACAAGAACAAGAGTAAGATACACCATAATATTGTCTCAAATGTCAGTCAATTTCAAGGATACAATATACTTTGATAAAAAAAGCAGGCTCATATTTGGAGCACAAGAAAGTTGGTCTCCAGTAGTCTCCACTGAAAAAGGACTGATATTACCACTCATACTTTTTTTTTTTTAATAGAATTTAATAATCGTGAAAGATTAATAATCTAATCTTCTCGTGTTAGCATTATGAATTATTGCATCTTATACAACATCAATATCATGCTAAAACTTGTTGGGTTTCAACCCTTATCTGAAAAAAACTTGAATTAAGCATTGAAGGGCACGCCTGCCTTGACGTCAGTCACTTTTTTTGGGCCATTTCTTAGAGCTTCGGAGTTCAGGTCTCTTAACAACCTCATCCCCTTATTTCCTTCAATTACACATCCTCTAAATACTCAAAGTTTACATAGAATGATTCTAAAGGCAATCACTGGTCCTAGTCCTGAGCATATTACAGGTTCATTTGTTATCGCCAGGACAAAATTTGGGTGGTAACACATTCAATAATACATGTTTCGCAATATATATTACTAGTTCTGATGGGTTAAAAGCTTTAGTACAAAAATCTAGGTTTGTCTTAAAAATCTTAGTGAGGTAATATAGAGAGTCAGAGAGATGAATCTCTCATAGAAGATTGCAAACATATGACAGGATCCTAGCCTTCAATTAAGATGGGGGTAGGGACTTAAGTGCCTATAGAGAAGATCTCCACTTCAATTATAAGTTGCAAAAAATTCAGAAATTAAAGTGTTAGTTCCTCAAGTAAACATTTCTCTTATACTCTTAGGCTTGTAACAAGTAACAAGTTGAATCCATGACATAAACGTAATGTAGCACATACTATTGTAGCAGATTGTGAACATAGTACAGTAAATTGTTTTTGCCATTTCCATTATTATCATTGGTTTTCTTGAAACCGGGTAGTTAATTTCTCAAATATAGGCTAAAAGTAACAGATTTCATGATCTAGTAGTTTCCAGTAAAGAAAACAACAAATCCCTCCTTCCACTCCTCTCTTAAATATAGAGCAGATTGGTTAATATATGGAGAAATCTTCTATATATCAGGATAGGTTTTGTACATGCTCTAGAGTCCGTGATTGTTAATCAAAATTTAGTGGCTGATAAATTCAGCAACAATCAGCTGTTTCAACTATTTACCCCGGTATACGGCTCTCAAGCAGACGCATGACAATTACTTACCCCGGAGTTTACAGTAAGCATACAAGCACGACCCAAGAAAACCAAGAGATTGGCCAACAACATTGAACTGAAAGCAAAACAAGGCAGTAATTCAAAAAAGAATATCAGTTGTGCTAAGATTATCATGTTAAGGGCATAATGTACCAGCAGATTAGGTCTATACTCACCAAATCAAATGGAAGTCCCCCAAACAGCAGCCAGCCAAACCCGATAGTAAAAAGGTCCTATAATAGCAAAGTTATGAGCCACAAACATGTATGGATGAGCACTTTGGGACGGAGAACAAGCAAACATCTATAAATTTTTTTTACAGAGATTAATGATAAATATGGTTATACAGAAAACAGAATTTGGTAAGGAGGGACATCCTTTGGGGTTCATTCAAAAGAAACAAACTTGATATAGTTTCCAACACTTTCCTGTGGCATTTGGGATCTATTCCACCGTATGTTGTTCTATCCAAGAAAATGACTTGTTAGCACTACCTAGATATTTGTAATGCCTAATTTAATCAAAAACAATTGATTGTGGCACTCAAAAACTGCTCAGGCAGATTACTATGAAAATTCAAAGATGTCAAAGTAAGTCTATCAATTATGGTTCTGGATGACCAACAATTGACTTCTACTCTTGAATGAAAATGATCATTTCAAGCCTTACAGAAACTGCCTAAAATCAATAATAATTCATCAAAATTATAGATTAAAATTCTAAATTGCAGAACCACATTAGGCTTGAAGCAAGCTTACATGTCTGAATGATCGTATTAGCAAAGGTTGTAGACAGAAATTATGTACAGACCTTCAAATTACCGCAAATTGTCTGTGTGAGCGCTGAATTGAGGGTTGTGTTCAAAAATACGTAATAATTTATTAGGAAAGCCATGAGACAGGAAAGAAGCATCACAACCTGCAAAAATTTCAGTGCAGAAATATTTAATTAGACCAACTCATCAACCACTGGTTCAATGACCTTCATGCATAACACACAAAATTTAGTAATGCTAGCATGTTGCATTGAATCGGGTCCTAGAAAGAATGCAGAATATTGAGACAAAAGCAGCTGTAACTCAAAAACACAGAATGAGGTAACAGAGCAGATTATGGAAAAACAATGGAAATTTAGATATAATCAAATTTAGGGAACCTTAAGCTCATGCTTTTGTCAAATTTAACTAACTGATTAACACTTTATGAACAAGATTTGGAAAAATAGAAATTGAAGCAAAAAGTAGAAGAATGCAGGCAAAGCCAGATGTTTTTATAAGAAAAATAATGTTACAATTTGTAGAATAACATGTTCTTCTTGAAGATAAGGCTTATATTAACAGCTCAAGTGTGCTTCTTTTTGCTATCACCATTTGGTTGTAATGAACAATGTTTAATAATAGTTAATAAAGAAACAAGAACTAGTTAATAATATCCTAAATTTCCTATTTAGGTTTTAACAATGTAATTCCAACAAATACTAGAAGGCAGATTGGCAGACTTCCTGGCTGAATAACATTATGGAAATAACATATATGATCACTTCACATCTCATGTACAAAATGCAAAACATAAAACGAAGAGAAGGGGAGGACGGAGTCCAGCTGGTGGCAAAAGTAAGCCTTATATCACAATGATATTTGTAAGTCATGCACTTAAAAAACTAGAATCACAAATTTTCCTAACGAAAAGGAAGCACCTGAAAGCCTGGGTAAAATAAAAGAGGGAAATTCAATGTCACTTCTATGTCACCTCTGATTGATGTCCAGAGCAGCAATATTGGCATGCATATTATTCCTACAAACACCAGGTAAAGAAAATATATATTTCTGAAGCAAATAAAAAGCTATTAGTCTTCGTAACTTACCATTGCACCACATAAGGCCAAAGCTATTGAGGCCACTAGATTTACCTGGAAAGATTGAACATATGTGTCATGATCTTTATAAAAATGTTTCCTAACTTTAGAATAAGAAATGAGATACGAAACAGCATAAGAATAGTGTATTACCAATACGAGCAATGGAAGCAAGATATACTGCTGTACAGATGTTGGCTATGAAGACAACACCATAACCATAGGCATCAAAGGATAAGTCCCGTGCTCCAGCAAGAAATGCACCGAGCATAATAATCCCCACACTGATGAAATCCTTAGATTTATACCATTAAGAAGGCAACTAGCCACATGAATATATAGAAAGTAATGCTATCATACATGCAAGTACAATGAATGACATTATAAGTTTAGTGGAGAAACTTTTATTTCCACTTTTAAGCTAATATATAAAATGATACCATATACCCCCAAACATTAATGAGGTCCTCAGAATTTTGATTGACAAAGCCAACTTTGTAGTGCTGAGATTGTTACAAAATCAGATGCACTAAGAAATTTGATACCAATAGTGACTTAAAAATGCCAGAAAACATTGCTAAATGATGCCAATAAATAAAAAGATGGGAAAAAAATTAGGGTGCATGTGAACTTATAAACGATGAATCAATCAAATAATTTTTACATTCCACCTACAGGACTTATCCACCACCATATTCATCTTCTAAGAAAGCGGTAGCTACTACATCTGGAAATCCAAACCTGAGACCAGTATGATTGAGTGAAAAGAATGAGAAAGCAACATGTAAGAATGAGATTAGAAACTAATTGTCAGGACATCTAACAGTACAGGTCGTGAATTTCATACCAGAACTTTGGATATGGCTAACTTGGCGTTACTTTGAGCATAAGAAACTGTTTTTCCTTCTCAACAGAAACTCTACTAATAATTATTAACTTATACCTAAATAGAAACCATCCTCTTTCAAATATTTAACAAAGATATTCAGTTCTAATAACCTTTTTATGTAATAAATGATTTCATATCTAAAGTTTGAAATATTATTTCACTATTATCAAGCAATTGTTACAAACAATAATACCATTATGCCCGTAGTAGTTCGACCTCTTATGTCATTTGGCTCTTACCCAAAAGATTTAGCAACGGTGTTTTATAGATACAAAAGCTTTGAGTTTAAAATGACAACAACAGACACGAAACATTTCCTTTTGTAGTTAGTATCAAATTTTCAATAATGTTTGGAATACTGGAAGAGTATTCTTAGTTAAAAACACTTTTTAGGATACTTTTCACTCTTAGGAGATTAACAAGTAGCTGAAAAGAATCTCCGAGACACATGGATGGTATTAAAACAGTAAATAACCATTTTCTTGCTTCCAATAAAATCAAAGTTCAATAAACAGAGGAAAGTTCAGAAGGTTGTGGACCTGCTGACGACAGGAAGTGAGTGTTTCTGCCCTGTCAACAGGTACTCTACAACCATCGTAAAGGCCACTGTAGTCCGCCTGAGGGTGGTGTACATTGGAACATTTATGCCGCGCACAGCTTCCATTGTAACCAGCTTTCAGAAAAAGAAATTTATTAAAGGAAAATTTAAACGAATACTAAAGATTTCGCAAAAAAGTTTGTGAATATTATAACCATCAAATACATACCATGTAAAGCAAATATGAAAATGCCAGAGGAAGAGTGCGAACTAATGTCTTAACTGGGACAAAGGTTGCTGGATTATAACTGATACTATGTGGTTCACCAGCTGTGAAAGAGATGATCTTCCAGCATTTCATAGCATAGAGAATTGAACATGAACAAAGCATCTAGAATAACAAAATATACAAAATGCCCAAATCAAGAAATGAGAAAACACAGAAACCAGTTTAGACAACCAATTCTTTAATTGGCATAAAAAATTGTTGTCAGGCTGGATAAAATTTAAAATTTTAAATAACAAGCATGTAGCAATGCAACACATGCATGAATTTGAAAATAATGTTGTCAATTTGAATTCAAAGATGATAGTGGTCAAACATGAACATATTAGAGAAATTCTATAGGAGTTAATACTACATATGTACACCTGCCAAAACTAAAGGACAATTTTAAATGACAGTTATCTGAAATGCCTGCGTATGCAAATTGTCATGTTTCCTTAAAATGCTAAAATAATTGCATTAAATCATCGCTTACAAACACAAGCAGCTGATAGTTTAAAAAAGGATATATATTCTAGTACACGAGACCAACTTAGCAACTGAGCTACCTGAAAAAGTGTGATGACATTTGCACATGGGAAACTGTAAGAAGAAAGGGCTGCTTTGTTGAACATTACCAAGAGAACTGCAAAATAGAGTAAAAAGCATGATCCAAATAAGTAAGCAAAAAGAATGATCATACAAGTTACAAGGAGACATAATTGGCTTCATAGAAAACCAATTAATCTAGACGCTTATGCATGGTAGCAAAAGCCAGAATAATGACCAGTTAGAATTCGTTGCCTGCCATTTTAACATTGAAAGATCAAAAGTCACAGAAATATCATGCTATAGACCCAAAGGATGACAATAGTATAAGCAAGTGTTTGAGATGCATCAGTAACAATTATTCTGCCTCTTTAAAAATTATTGCTAAAATATATATTTATTACATAACGAGGAATCAAAAGAATAAATTAAAAGATAAAGTGTTGATTAAAAGACAAATTGCATCATTTTTGTTCACTACTCAACAAAGTAAAAAGAAAAGAAAGATGATTAACGATGTAGAAGATTAAAAATGATCAAGAATATTATGTATTCTGTTAAGGGTTGGTTTTCTACTAACATTGTTCAGGCAAAAGAAACCATAATTGCCAAAAATTTTCAATTGTAAGATAAACCATCCACCATTATGCATAGGATCTAGTCATATAATGTTTTACAAGGACAGGATTTATAAGGAATACATCCACAGATGTCAAGACAAATAGGTTATCCCATATTTGAATAAGGCAGGCACTTTGACCAAGAAAGAAGTTTATAATATGCTGTTATAGGAGAAATTAGAGATGCTTATTAACATGTTATTTCTGAGCATAGCGTTGTCATTATAGCCATAAGATAATTTTTTTCTCATCTTTTAATAATTACACATTCAATCCTACTTGACTCCAAAAGCTCTTCTCTGTTTCCTTATGAATAAAAAAAATCTCTGAGAAAATATACCTAACACCTCACCCTTCTTATGGATAACTGGTCCAATATAAGCCAAAATAGTCACCATCACCTAAGAATTTTAGTTTCCACTATTTCCTCATCGTTGATATTAGTATTGATGTTAACTCTTTAAATTCCAACTCGTCCTTAATCGTTCTAAAGTCTCTCTCTTCGACCTTTAACTTACTAGCATCCCATACATTATTTTATCGACTATATTACCAACAAAAATGAGAAGATGCTTGTAAGCATATCGTGGCCAACAATTCATTCTCTATTCAATATTCCATTCCAAATTAACCCCCTCATATACTAGTGACCTCAGATCACATCAATATATCCATTATATATTCCTATTCTCAATGCGATGTAGGAGAAGTATTTCACACGGTACTTTCCTTTTTTAGAATTCAAAACCTTTTTTTTGGCCAATCCCGTGTGAGTGAGTGAATGTAGGATTCGAGTGTAGATTCAGAATATGATAGTAGAATATTATTTCAAAGTTAAATAATACAAACCATAACTTTAACAATACAATTAAAAGTGCAACAAAAATAATCACTCATGCTTTTTATCTTTTTCCCAACATTTAATTTTTCAAAATAAATGTATTTAACCATACAACAATCCTCTTTAAACCCAATAGTTACAAAAATCTATATATCAAACAGTTTGCTTCTTTCCCTGCATTTTGTCACCAAAACAAAAATAAATAGCACAGTAACATTTCTAAAGAAAATCCCACAAAATAACACACCAAAGTTTCCGTTTTAACAAAGCAAACGTTCAAGTTAGACAGCACAAGGAAGAGATGATCCCTGGAATAAAAGTTAAAAGAAAAGCAACAAGCACTTACCAGCACAAGCCATGTAAGAAACGGCAGCGTAAACACCTCTTCTGGTCATGGCTGAACCCTTTGGCTGTTCCTCGCTCTTCAATGAATCGTTCACTGTTACCAAAGAAGCCATTTTAGCCAACTTTACTCTCTTTCTTGTCTCAGAAAAAGATGATACAATGAAATATTTTTGCTAAGGAGAGAAGCAGTTTAAGTAGTGACAGAATGTTTGAGTGGCATACAAACGTGGCAAGTTGTTGTTGAAGTAGGGGTCCACAGAAGTTAGGTCCCACCTCAGATAATCAAAACTGCATGATTCTTTTCCTTTCCTATTTTTCTTTTTAGATTTTGTTTTTAAAATTTCTGTAAAGTTAGGTACCAGCCTCCGCACACCATTAAATGATTAGGAAGAATTACTTAAAATCTGTTAAGGATAACAAAATCTTAACAGTAACAGTAGATATGAGTTTTATAAAGCATTTAATATTATTCTATTTGTAGAAAATATAATACTAAATATACAAAGTATTACCTGTATTACCTTTCTCTCATACAAAATAATGATAGGATTCCATGAGAGGTAATACAGGTAATACTTTATTACGACCATAATAGGTATATATGCTTAATTGCTTTTATGCATCTATATATTTTTCTAACATTTTATTTTATAACAAGAGAAAAAAAATATTATTTAAGAATTAATAATAAATAATTTGATATTATATGTAATATCAAATTTTTTTTTTGATTTAGTAATGGGAATACAATAAAGTTATATTTAATAATTATAGGATACAATTTTTTATTTTTATTTTT
>JAXCLQ010071241.1:0-12484 GCA_035584115.1 Cedrela odorata
AAATTAGGGTGTTTAAGCTTTTAATGGGTATTTTCTTGGTCATTATCAATTTAGTCCTCCAACTTCTCAAAATATTTCAATTAAATCCTTAAATTTTTGATCTAATCAATTTAGTCCATTATTTCATAATATTTCCATTACCAAACACTTCATGTGAGAGTTAAAATTTATTCCTAATATTTTTATTAATTTACCCACTGTAAATTTCTAATTTCTAGTTTCGTAGAACCGTAAAAATCGCAGATGTTACATTTCATGTCCTGCATCATGCTCATTCATTGTTTTATTTTATGCAGAATAGAATTTGGAGGATGAGAATATTGATGTTGGTCAACATAATGGTGTTATTCCTCCGTCATCCATTGGTAAATTGGCAAATAATGTTGGTCATATTTCAGTTGCATTAAGAATGATCATTACACCAATAATCTAATGAAAACAAGTCTATGTAATTCAGCGTTGATACGATATCTTTGTTTGCATTTACTTCATCATTTCAGTAATTAAGTCTTAGGTGCAAGCATGACATTTGAAGTGATGACCACAAAGGATCAACGCTTAGGTGCTCTTCGATCTGAGCCTATATTTTTGGATGAACATGGTCTCAACTTCTGGAAATTGAGATTATACTCTAGTGAGATGAACATTCTGCTTCAATGTTTGTTTTGGACTTCTTATCCAAAATACATAGTTTTGAATTGTTAAATAAACTGCACCTTCATTTTTCTCCTCAAATGTGTAGATATTGAAAAGGGAGATCCATTTATGGCTAAGGAGAGAGAGTGCAGTTATGATATTGAACAAAAGTCTATGGTTGAGAAATATATTTGCTCTTTCAGGTATACAAAAATGTTATAAATTGCATTGTCTGGCAGGGTATTATGCACAACTTTTACTTGCAACATCCTTTGTTATTCAGTTGCAGGAAGCTTTAAAAATGAATGAGAAATCATTTCCCAGCCCTTGTAAGTATTATAGTCGCCTCTCTTAGTATTGCACTTCCTTTAGACCAATCTTTTTTTCTTTTTTTTGTAGGGAAACTCCTAGTCCTTATTATATTTTCAGTTTTCATTTTACAAGCCCAAACTTATTTATAGTTCAAGAAAAAAAAAACTTAATGTCAGTTAAAAAATTAATTTTTAGACTAAAATACCATTTTTATAATTTTTGACCAATAACATCTACTAAACGTCGAGAATCTCGACGTTTGACCAAGAATATTTACTAAACATCAAGAATATCGACATTTGACACAAAAAATTTTAAACTTCATGAATCTTGACATTTGACAAAAATACTCAAACAAACAGTAAAATTCTCGACATTTATTATATATTTATAATCAAACGTTAAGATTCTCGACATTTGGGTGAGAATATTTACCAAACGTCAAGAAATTCATATTATAATGTAAAATTTTGAGAATTTTTTCATGTCAATATTGTCAGCCATATAATTAAAAATAATTGTTACATTCTAAAGAGAAAAAATAAGCATATATTTTTTTTCAATGTGCATACAAATGAAATAATTATGTTATGATTTTGTTACGTAATTTGAATATTTAAATAATTGATAATATACTTATATTATTACTTGTTTATTGTAAATTAACATGTTAATTACATGTGAGACGCTCCATAATGTCCCCATTTGGTGTATTCTCCCTCCACTTAATAAATTTTTATTTTAACATAAATAAGTAACACCAATTTAAGCATATTCTCAATTGTATAAATATTCAAATTGTGTAACAAAATCATAACATACTTAGTTCATTTGTGTGAACATTGTAACAAAATATACGGTCAATTTTTTGTTTTGAAATGTAACACAAATGTAACAGTTATTCTTAATTGTATAATTGACAATCTTAACACCAATATAACAATTATTCTTAATTTATCATAAGATTGTACTAGTGTGCAAAGTGATATTTTAACTTGAGACATCAAAGTCAGGGATCATATGGATGCGTGTAATTTAGATGGTGTATACGTAAGACTAGCCATGTCCTGTATAAAAGTCGGTTTAGTTATGCATTATTCATATTAACTTTCGGATGATGATTAAGATGGGATCCATTGACTCGATAATTAAAGCGAGAGAGCTTTCGGTGTTTTTCCCTTGATCGAGTTACTAGATGAGTGTCAATAAATATGTGAAATTAAAAGTTTCTGGCCAAAGCAAGTTTTAGAAAACCCATACAAATTGTTCGTGGTGGAAAGTTCAGGACACATTGATCAACATTTCGTGAAAAAATTGAGACTAAGGTCATGAAATCCATGAACCTCTCCTTGAATTGGAATGGACAACGAAAAGATTTTATCCATATAATATATACAATCAGAATAAGGTTTGATGAAGAAATTCTTCATTGTGGTTTAGTGCCTGTAACACATTGCTAGATGTTTACCCACGGTCATTGAGTTCGAATACAACTCACAGCTAACAGTGATCCTTCATGGTCATACCAATATCTTTGTGCATTAAGAAGTCATATTATTCAAATAAGGGCTAGCACCTTTAAGAGAAATATGAAGCCGAAATATATATATATATATATATAAGAATTTTTTAAGTTATTAGAAAATTAATCCTTTTATACTTTTATGTAATTTAATATAAATTACATGCTTAATGAATAATATTAAGCATCATGTTATAATTTTGTTACGCAATTTGAATATTTAGACAATTGAGAATATACTTATATTGTTACTTGTTTATCGCAAATTAACAGGTTACTTACATGAGAGACCTTCCATAATGTCCTTATTTGGTGTATTCTCCCTCCCCCTAATAAATTTTTACCATAAATAAGTAACACCAATTTAAGTATATTCTCAACTGTATAAATATTCAAATTGTGTAACAAAATCATAACATATTTGGTTCATTTGTGCGCACATTGTAACAAAATATATGGTCAATTTTTTGTTTTGAAATGTAATACCAATGTAACAATTATTCTTAATTGTATGATTGATAATGTTGATACTAATGTAATAATTATTCTTAATTTATCGTAAGATTGTACTAGTGTGCAAAATGATCTTTTGACTTGAGACATCGGAGTTGAAGCTCGTATAGATGCATGTAATTCATATGGTATATACGTACGGAACTAGTCATGTCTTGTATAAAAGTCGGTTTAATTATGCATTATTCATATTAGCTTTCAGATGATAGTCAAGATGGGATCTGTTGACTCGATAATTAAAGTGAGATTTTCCAGTGTTTTTCGCTAGATCGAGTTCCTCGATAAGTGCCAATAAATGTCTGAAAATAAATGTCTTTGGTTAGAGCAAATTTTAGAAAACCTACACAAAGAGTTCATGTTGGAAAGTTCAGGACATATTGATCAATATTTCATGGAAAAATTAAAACTAGAGTTTTGACATCTATAAATCTTTGCTCGAATAGGATTGGACAATGGAAAAACTTTATCCATACAATATATACAATTAGAGTAAGGTTGTCACGCCCCGACCCTAGGGTCTACCCGTGACAATTGCCACATACTCTTCTGATACACCCTCCATATCCAGGATGTATCAAGAGAGCCTATAAAGCTTTCTTATAACTCAAAATCCTAAAAACAGTTTATAAAATATAATTCCCATCAATGGATCATTATCAAAGAATTGATCTCTGTGATCAATTCATCCACAACACAAAAATCAATATTTAAAATATTATAATCTTGGGAATCATCCCTAGTCGGGTTTGAACATATATGAGTAATTACATAAACGTTTAGTTTTCCAAATACATTATAAAATTCAAGTAGAAATATTCAGTAAATTATATCCAGTGGACTCAAAGTACATATGGGAGTCAAGAAAGAAGACCTACCGAGAGAGTTGTAGGTACTCTACCGCTATCACTAGCCCAGCGAGTCCTAGGGCGCCAAACCTGAAAGTTGTAATGGTGAGGAATGAGTATACAACTATACTCAATGAGTAAATAAAGTATATACATATATACATACATGCACACGCATTTCCAAATTATGATATTGGGATTTCATTTACATCATACTCTCAAATACATATATATTTTCACAAAATCAAGTCATGAGAAAATAATTCATTGGTCTGTAAACAGTTTCAAATAATCCATACTAAGTTGGCCATTTTTCCTCGATCGCTACCTTAGCCGAAGTAACGTCGAATCCATCAGTGAGTCTTTTATGAACAAAATCATATGCAATGCATTCTTTATAAAATAAGAAATCATATCTTGTGTTTTACAAAAATCACTTTAGTAGGGTAAAACATGAATTATAAAATACCGCTCGTCTCACTGATGTTGGCCCCTAGTAGTCACTTGGTGACATGAGCGACTATCCTCGTCATATCTGTCAAATCCAAGATAACCTTATCAAGTTCTAGGACTTTCCATAGGGTACCTATATAACCGCGCATCTGTGCGTTCGGTATACAGTGGGCTTGCCATGAACATTCTCCCTTATACCAGCCTCACTATGGCTCCACTCACCTATGCGGCCTCTCAATAGGTCCTTCCATAGGCTACTTCCCTATATATACAGTCAAATAACAAGCTTACTGGCTATACATCAAGCCAATTAGCCATAAATCAATATCGGACCTTACCGACCACATCACCAATATACATGTATTAAAATAGAATCATTTACAATCAATGATTTTAAAACATATAATAAAATTCTAGTCTCCCTGACTATTTCAGCATGTATATAACATAACATTTAAAAGTAGATCAAGTAATTAAATCAACCCAATATCATACACTTCACATAAAACAATTTTATTTCAAATTCTTTTAACAATAAAACTGCTTGATCAACACGTAAATAATACATATATGTATAACACACATATATCAATATAATATTCATGTATACATAAATTTACTCACAACAATAGGAGGGTAACCACTCCCATTACGGATCCTCGCACCTACTAGATTCTTCTCTCGAGTTCTTAGTGCCTAAATAACACATGTTGAATACTATCAGTATTTAATTTTATTCACTTGTATAAATCCTTAATTTGATGCATATATGCATGATAGGTATTAGTCATATACCTATGAATTGTTTTGACTTTTTAACCTCAAGAATGACCTTAATTAGATCAACCTTAGTATCCATGTTATATAACTCAGAAAGAGCTTTCCGTTGATATCTTATACTTCTCCTAACTCCTTCTAGATCTAAAGTTATGATCTCTTTGCATTCTGTTTGGATCAAGAAAAATCAGTTCAGCTCATCACCATTGTGTTTGGAATAGGACATCAAGTTATAGATCTTAGAAAGAGCTTTCCATTGATACCTTATACATCCCCTAACTCTTTCTGGATCTAAAGTAATGACCTCTAGAAGTTTGACACTCAATTTTACTCGGTTCAAGAGCATTAGTCTCAGATTAGGGATGATCATTTCGGCTTGGCACCATTGTGCTTAGCACAAGACATCAAATTATAGAAGTTGGAAAGAGCTTTCCATTGATACCTTATACATCCCCTAACTCTCTCTAGATCCAAAGTTATGATCTTTGGAAGTTTGACACATAATTTAGCTCGGTTCAGGAGTATTATGTTTAACTCAGGTATTGAGCTTAGCCTCAGGAGCATTGTGCTCAGCTTGGGTATTAAGCTTGGCCTTAGAAGCATTGTGCTCTACTTAGAGATTGAGCTTAGGTATGGACATTGAGCATAGGTTGGCCATTGAGCTCGAGGTCGGACTTTGAGCTCGGATCAAGGTTATTCTGAAATGAAATCATAATGTTTTAGGGGCTCTTTGGTAAGGTAAAGGAGCTCGAATTAAATCCTATAAGTGTTCATTCAAAAGGGTTTTCTATGTAGAACAATTTTGTCTCTAATAGAATTTTCCTAAAAATGTTTTATTTTCCAAAAACTGAGGATAACCATCGGAAAGTCTAATCTGTCTGAATTATTTCTTTTCTCATCCAAATCAATTTCGACCTTAATCCATTTATGTACTAACTTAAACCTTTAAACCTAGTTTCAACACTTCAAACATAACCATTCAAGGAATTTATTAATGTTCTAATGCTCAATTTAACACAATGTCACAAATCAAAATTTTAACTCATGCACAGTAAAACCCATTTCAAAATTTATACCTAAATTAACTTTAAACTTAAAAATTGGTGTAATACTTACTAAAATTCAAGAGAAATCCTTTGATGTGCTTGAAATTCTTGAACTTGAAAAATCCCCCAAATTGACTTCAACCTTAACTTTCTTCCTTACTCTTTACCTTCTTTAGTCTAATATTGGTACTAAATCAAATTGGGGATGACGATAAATTATTTGGCAACAGAAATTTGAAAGACAATCGGCCCAAATTTGAAGTGATTTGGCTAACCGTTGAGAGATAAATGGAGAAAATAAGTTTCTGAAAAAGGAGAAGAATGAGAGTCGAATACACACTAGAAAGAATAGCAATTCATTTTATTTTGATACTGAAAATTTCATTGAGACCCCTATTATTTTTAAAAAAAATTTTGAAAAAATTCAAAACTTTAGAAAACTTTCCTTTTTAGTCTTTATATTCACAAAATAGGGCTTACAAAAGTTTGATAAAGAAATTCTTCATTGCGGTTTAGGAGTTGGGACACACTAATAGATGTTTACCCACAGTCGTTGAGTTTGTTAAATAGTTCGGATACAACTTACAGCTAACAGTGTTCCTTCATGGTCATACTAATATCCTTGTGCATTAAGAAGTTATATTATCCAGATGAGGGCTAACACTTTCAGGAGAAATATGAGGCCGAAATATATATATATATATTAAGAATTTTTTAAGTTATTAAAAAATTAATCCTTTTATATTTTTATGTAATTTAATATAAATTACATGTTTAATGAATAATGTTGACCATAATTACAAATTTTATAGAAAATTATTCTTCATAACTTTGCATTAATTACAAATTAATACTCCACTAATGTAAACAATGTCCTTATTGGATAAGGATAGACAATTTATAATTAATGAGTTTGCAAAAGATTTGTAAAATTAATTACAAATTAATACTTCACTAATGCAAATAGTGATAAGAATGAATAATTTGTAATTAATGAGTTTGTAAATGGTTTGCCAAATTAATTACAAATTAATGCTCTACTAATGCAAATAATATTTTTATTGGATAAGGATGAAAATTTTGCAATTAATGAGTTTGCAAAGAGTTTGTCAAATTAAATAAGTGTTTGCTAAAGGGTCCAAAGTATAAAAAAAAGCATTAAGTGCAATTTAATTAGATTGAGGATGCATTCTTCACATCGAAGAGTTGGAATTGAAGAAGATAAAATTCTCCCATTTGGCCAAGCTTCCTTGCCTGCATTTGAGGGTGTATATTGAAGAGAGCTTATAATTTTAAGCTTGTTCTTCATCAACAAATTAAACCAAGAAAAAGTATGTTTGATACTTTAGTTTTATATCAACATATATTTGACATGTGTTGTTAATTTCTACATGTGATGCATGAAAAATTTAAGAGCTTTAATGCATGTTTAGGCTTAGATCAACCCTCAACAATACTTAAGTTAGTCAATATCTTGTTCATATATAGCAAGGGGTATTAGTAGGAGTGGCAATTCAGATAAACGAATCGTATCTGTGTCGACATGAGTATGATTCGTTTATTATTCGTATTAAAAACTTAAATCCAAATATGATTTGTTTATTTAGACAAAATTATTCATTTAGATACGATTATTTGTTTAAACACAATTACTCATTTAAATTTATTTTCGTTTAAATACATTTATTCGTTTAGCACGATTCGTTTAGACACGATTAAATTATAACAAGAAAATAAACTAAAATAATAATAATTTAGTGTTATCAAGCATACAAATTAAATCTATTTATCCAAACTTTTTCTAAATAAATAGAAAAAATTTTAATTTCAATTTACATAGCATATTCATTATCTGTAAACAACTAACAAACAATAACATAAACTCAAATATTGATTTTTCAATCCCAAAAAACAATACTAAAAATCACTAGGCATTATACTATTTTCTGAAGATAAAATACTAGTGATATTGATATTTATTAGATCTTCAATAAACTCATCTAATTTGGCACTGAAACTTTTTGCAACAAAAACAAAAATAAATTATTATAACTTTTAAGCAATCAAAAAATTTAAATTAATTATAAAAAAAATTAAAGTACTATTCTCCCTAAACAACTAATCTCTTGAGCAAACCAACTCCTCCACTGTATCTGGCTTAAGTGAATTTCGAAATTGATCAAGTACTTGACCACCAATGCTAAAAATCGATTAAGATGCAACAGTAGATATAAGAATGCTCAAAATATCATGAGCCATGAAAGCAAGGTTAAGATAACAAAAATCATTTCTTTTCCAAAAGTTTAAAATATTCAAGTTAACATTTATATCTACTAATGGTTTTGTCACGCCTTGAACTTAGGGTTCACCCGTAACAACTGTCACAAACTCTCATGATACACTCTATATACTCAGAATATATCAACAAGGCTTGTAAGGCTTTTCTTTATCTTGTAAATCACAAAAGTTGAAAACAGTTTATAAATCATAATTCTTATCCATGAGATCATTATCAAAGAATTAATCATCCATGATCAATTCGTCCACAACACATAAACAATTTTTATAACATCATTATAGAAATCATTTTGGTTCAGGTTGAACAAACATAAACATTTACATAAACTGTTTGGTTTATAAATACATTACAAAATTTATATACATTTATCCAGTGGGACAATATATATATACATGTGAGTCAAGAAAAAGCCTACCCTGAGCGTCGAAGGCTCTCAACAGTTACTACTAGCTCAGCGAATATTAATGCACCTAACCTGAAAGCTGAAATGGTGAGGAGTGAGTATACAAATATACTCAGTGAGTAAATAAAATACACACATATATACATACATGCATTCACATTTCCAAGTTCATGATATTGGGATTACTTTAACAATATACTTTAAAATATATACATAATTAATTTGGATCAAACAATCACAAAATAATTTATTGGTCTACTTATAATTTTAATCAAACAAATTGAGTTAACCATACTTTCTAGACCACTACATTGGCCTAGGTAACATCAAAACCATCAGTAAGTCTTTTATACATAAAACCATATGAAATAAATTTTTATAAAATATAAAACTATTTTTCATTCTTAGTAAAATCATTTATTTTCTGTAAAACTTGTATTTATAAAAATAATTGTTCATCTCACTAATGTTGGCCTCAAGTAGTCACTTGGTGACACGAATGATTGTCTTCGTAATCCATTAAATTCAAGATAGCCCTATCAACATGAATGACTTTCCATAGGGTATCTATAACCGTATATACGTGCACGGCACACAGTGGGCTTTCCATGGACTTTCTCCCTTATACCAACCCCACTATAGCTCCACTCACCTACGCAGCCTCTTAATAGGTCCGCCCATAGGCTACTTCCTTATAGCTACAGTAAATATAGGCTTACTAGTCATACAACAAGCCCACTGGCCATACAGCAAATATCGATCTTGTCGGCCTCATTACCAATATACATGTATAAAACAAATCATTTTCAAACAATGACGTAATCATATAAATTAAATCAGGCTTTCTTGGCCATTTTACCATGTAAATTAATTAAATAATGTAAAAGCAAACCACACAACATTTTGTCCCAATGTCAAAGTAAATCATTTATAAACACGATCATTTCAAACTTCCTTTAACAAGAAAAATTGTTTGTTTAATACACAAGCATACATATAACATTATACACACATATAAGTATACATATTCATGAATATATAAATTTACTCACAACAAGAGGAAGGCAACCATTCCCACTATTGATCATTACGCCTACTAGGTCATTCTCTAGGGTTCTCAGTGCCTAATAACAAACATGCATAATATAATGAATTCATGATTCCAAATAATTTAACATATATGTTCTAAATGTAATTCTCGTAGAAAACATGGCTAAAATTCTTTAATTTAACGCATTTCACTTCACGAGGCTTAACAACTAAGGCTATTTATCCGATTTCCAACAACGAAATCCCATGGCTGACTTATTTTGATTTCACATTTTTGTCTAAGATTAATATATACATTCTACATGAGAATCAACTCATAATTGACTATTATACACTCCAATTAACCCAATTTAACACAAATCTACATTTCTTACACAAATTCAATGTAAGCCCGAATGAATACTAAATCTTAAGATTTCAACTTATATCAAATCTTAAATTAAGCTTATAACATCTTAATAAATTTACCTATAACCTGTAGATATCCTTAGAAACCTCAAATCAACATTTAAATGAAAATTTTCCAAATTTCTTCAAAACTCTAACTTCTTTCCTTACTCTTTCTTGCTGTTTCTAGCCAAAAATGGTACCAAATTGTATAGGGAATGATGCGTAAGCACTTGGCAACTAAAATTTGTAAGAAATCGCAGAGGATTTGAAGAGATCTATAAAGAAATCAAAGAGAGGGAGAGAGAGAAATATTTTTTAAAGTGAGTGAGTGAGAAAGACAACAAAAGAAGCAATGAGAACCAACTCCCCCTTTATGGATGTATATATAATTGGGTGAAAAGTCCAAAGTCTCCTTAAGAAATCTCAAAAATTTTCAAAATTACTCGTCAAATTTTGCCCAGATTAACCAAAAGTATTAATACTTTTTGGTTAGATATCGACCCATTGGATTGGACATCGATCCTATTAGGTTGGGTATCGATCTATTAATAAAATATTTGACTCTGAAATTTCATTCTACACAATGTATCTATACATTTACCTTTATGTATCGATACATTTGGAATATATCGATACATTTGATGAAGTTATCATTTTGGTTTGCCTTATAAATATTTTTCAATGTTTTATTTCGAAATGTATTGATACTTTCTCCATATGTATCAATTTGGTTAACTTGTAATTTCTTCTCAAATCTCAGTCTTGTAAAGTATCGATACCTTTTATGAAGGTCTTGATTCTTTCATCATGTATCGACCTGTAACCTTAATATATCGATACTTTAGTGCATGTATTGACCTTCTCATACATAAATTATTTTTACAAAAACTTAATTCTTGAACCTCTCCTATTTATTTCTTATAACTAATTCTGTTTACTTTTCGAGAGATTCAGCCCCAATCCTCAGTAAGAGCGCTGCCCCTTAACCCTGCTAGCTAACTGACTAGTGAGACTGTCATATGTGTCAGCGTAGAGCAATATACTGAAACTCAAATTAATCAATACATTTATCATACTCAATCTCTTATCATTAAACTAACTTAAGTTCAGTTAAGTCTCGATAATGTGTCAACTAACCGTTAATAATGCATGTGTAAATATGAATGTCATATATTGACCACTTTAACCTTATGTTCAAAGAACATGATTTACAGGTTCATCCAAATAAAGCTCCAATTGAATTCTCTGACTACAACTACTATAATCCATACTCTGAAAGTCATCAAACTTCTACAAGACATATAGCTAGATACAAGTTATATATAAATTATAAGTAAATATTAAATATTCTAAATATAATAAATATTAAATAAATGTAAATTTTACCTTTAGTGTAAAGCCCGCAGTTTCGACATAAATTAAGTTTATTAAATTTTTTGTTAATGACAAGATTTCGAATAGGTTGTGAGAAAATTATCGAGGATTACTGTAATGGTCCAAAAAAATTTATTTGTTAAATTATTATAAAGTATAGGCAGACTAAAATGAAAGATTTTTAAAACTTGAGGGGTAAAAGTGTAAAAAATGAAAAATGGCCCAAAAATCAATATTAAACCCAAAATATAAATTTATATTAAATTTAGATGTAAAGATCCGACCGCATTTTAATTTAAACATTTCTATTTCTTTATTTAGTTTGTCCTTGTCTCTTTCACTTAACAAAATTTAGAACCAATGGGAAGAGAGAATAAAAAGAAAAGAGATTAAAAGAGAAAAAAGACCAATTTAGTAAGTGGTCGACCCAAATGTTTTCAATTAAGCAAATTCAATTTTCTTTATTTTCTTTTCCTTACTTTTTTTTAATTATTCTTAAGAGATAAGCTTTAGAAAGCTTCTAGAAGAAAAGATAATGTATTCTTTTTACTATATTAATGCGACTTAAAGTGATGATATCTAGAGAAATCTAGTTATAATAAAAAGGCCAAAATCAATTAAGGAAAAAAGAAGAAAACATTAGAGAAGGGAGTATGACCGTGAGAGAGATAGAGAGAAAAAGAGATTTTGGTTAAGAGAGAAAGAGGAAGATAATGAACAGAACAAGAGACGAACGTGCTCTGTTTTGAGTGCAGCGGAAGTGCGACGCACGAAATGGAGTTTCGGACGCACAACCGCTGCTGGGGAGCTTAGATTAACATTTCTAATCTGCGAAATATACTCCCTTAGGATCGATACGTGCAT
>JAXCLQ010071242.1:0-12482 GCA_035584115.1 Cedrela odorata
CACATGTTGACAATATGGGTAATGTTGCTTTAATTGGAGACGTTTTAAGAGTTGCTGTCGGAGCATCTGGTGCTTATTTGGAGGTGATCATATTTACTCGGATATAATAAGAATGTCCGAGAAAATACATCTTCGACTGTGATTAGGTCAGAGGGACTAATGGTGGAGACAGGAGAACTAACAGTAGAGTAATGTTGCAAGAATTGGAGTTCCATGGCGGCCATTAACTACCCTGGGTTATAGAACAAGGCAGGCTTGGTTAATGTGAAATAAATAAAAGTGGTAGTATCAAGTAAGAATAACGCGAGCAAGTGGAAATATTAACACTAGAATGAAGAAGCTGACATATCTCAGCTGCAATTATCTCAGTTGTGTAATCAAATAATAACAAAAATCTATAGCCACCGTCCGTTTCATTTTGCCAACAAGTTTTTACCTATATTTTTTATGCATGTGAACGTGATGCGCCTGCCTTTTAATTTAGTTTGAGATATACTACTATACGTATGAGATTCAAGCTGTGTTCAGTATTTTAAAGTGAATGGTAAGCGTTTTAAGTTCAAAAATTTCTTAAAATCTCTCCTTTTCTATTTACAATTTTAATTTTATTTAAAATTGTTAATATATATATATATATATATGTATGTATGTATGTATGTTGAGAATTAAGTATAATATAGTGTAAATTTAATTTTTTTAATTAAAAATATTAATTTCTATAATAAAATTATATTATTTAATCATACTTCATAATATTAATAAATATAAATCAAATGATTAAGATTCAACTTTAAATCTTCTCTATCAATGAGGTTAAATAATTTTAAAATCGTAACTTATAATGCAATTTTGATCTTGAAAAAGTTTGAATCGGAATTTCTTCGTAAAATATGAATTTGTAGATTTTTGAAATTTCTTATCAAAGTCTTTTAAATCGTATCAATTTAATATTGGAACTGAAAATCATGGCTAAAATACGAAGATGCAAGTTCATTTTCTAGATCGACCACCTAAATGTGTGGTTTCTAATGATAATCCACACAAAATAAAGAATTATGTTTTAAAAATTTATCTAAATTTTAATTATATAGAGTGTTTTTTTTTTAATCATAGTTTTTGAAAAAAGATAAATTAGTATTTGATTTTTTGAGAATTTTGGCCATGGCAAAAAATTTTCTTCAATTCTTGAAAAATATTATCTCTTGAATACATTTTAGTTTCCAAAATTATTAAATAAACCTTTAAAAATTATGAACTTAATAATTACGTTCTTAATATTTTATCTACATAATTTAATCTTAATTCTTCAATATCTTTTAGTATTTGACCTATTATATTCTTTCTTATGTTAGCAATGAAAATAGTTATATACTTCTTAAATCTAGATAAATTAATAATTAATTTATCCTCAATTAACTTACTAATTAAGAAATTAATTTTTATAAATTAAAAGCAACAACTAGTAATACATCATAATTCTCAATTGAAAAAGAATACTAAATTTTAATAAAACCTATTTTGTATATGATTACCATATGATATAATCATTTATTAAAGAGTATGAAAAATGTATACTTTATTAAATCATAATTATTTAAACTCTTATAGTTTTTGAAACTATTTTCAGAATTTGCCATAGTCATACACTTATATTATCACTTATATCAAAATAGTATATTCAGGGATTCGTGTGCTTTTCATATTGCCTAATTATTAGGGGTGTGCAGTGGTTCCAGTTTAACCCGAAATCGCTAAAAATCAAACCGAAAAAATCAGTTTTGAATTGGAATGTATTATTTTAGGTTAAGTTTTTATTTTAAAAAATTAAAAATTGATTTTTTTAGTATATGGTCTGGTTCTAAATATTGTAGAATCAAAACCGAATAAAAGAATTAGTTCAATTTTGAAAATAAAAAATTACTTTTCATATAAAAGAAATTGAACCATTGAACTACATATATAAAGTTGCACAATTTATTTTAAATATTTTTTTTAACTTAGTTTATTTTTTTAAAAGTAAAATAAATACAAATCCATAACATTTGAAATTTTTTATTAAAATTACTTATTCAATTAATAAAACTATAACATTTAAAAATTTTCATTAAAATTACAAAAAATTAATTTTAAATAAATACTTCCAGTTGAAATACAATACATTCTATTGAGATCTATTCTTGAATTTATGCGCATGTAATTTTCACATAAAACATATTTATACTTATTTTAGGAAATAATTTATTAAAGATAGTATTCTTTATTTGTTGAGTTGTCTAGAAATAATTAATTAATGTGTTTATAATATTTTATTTAACTTAATTTATCATATTATTTATATAACAATTTAATAAAATCGTGATATGTATATATTTATTTTAAAATTATCAAAAAAGTTAATAATTATAATAAATAAATATTACATAGTATAATATTATTAGATATATAATTGTACTATCATAAAAAAAAATTAAATTTCTCATTTTAGTGATGTGAAATATTAACTCGAGATATAATACAATATTTTTTTTATTAATTTGTCGTATATTAATTCTCTTTAATAATTTATTTCTCTTTCGTTCTCTCAATTTTTTGTCATGTATTTCAATGCTTTTTAATTTAATATCATTGATTTTATTTTTTTATAAAGTTAAAAATTAAAAAAATTGAGATAATTAATAAATAGAGTATCATATTTTCGAATTGGAATCTAAAAAAAAATGTACCCTATTAAACTTAGTAAGTTTCGGTTTTAAAATTTATGAACCAAATTATTTAAGATAGGTTTTGGTTTCGAGTGAAACTGGAACCAGTTTTACTTAATTCTATCAATCATTATTGTTATGTCCTCAAATTTGGAAAGATTTAAAGTGTGATTCTTCTTAACTCCTTAGTCACAAAAATTTTATTGAACATTTAAACAACTCATGAAATTTAATGACAATAGAAATCTTGATTATCATGTTAATGCAATCCTCAAAACAAAACCTTACACATTGTAAAACACTTCAAAGTAAATTCTCACAAGTATCCATATACTTCTTTAGCTATGGGAATTACAATAAATTATAGTGAGCGATAGGTCAATAAGCAAATAAGTTTTTTAGCTTTCAAAATCAAAATTTATAACAAACATACAAATCCACAATCCATGCTTATGCAAAATGATGCAAATGAGTTTAAAGTCTTATAAAACATTTCTTCATTTTCAAAGCACTTCTTTCAAAAATATCTGACTATGGAAGATCGAAACATATAAACGAAAATTCGATTCATTAACGAAAATCAGAGCTTCACAAGTAAAGTCCACTAAGTCTTTAAAACCTTTCAAAGTATCTTATAAAACACTTACTTAAGGACTTTCCATAACGAAGAGGAGTTTGAACATCATAGTTAAAACATATAAATGAAATTTGACTATGGCAGATCGAAACATATAAATGAAGATTCGATCCACTAAACAGAAATCAGAGCTTCACAAGTAAAGTCCACTGAATCTTTAAAATATTCATAACTTTCTTAATTTTCATGCAGAAAACATTTTCATGCCATGTCATATGCCAATACACAAAATGCAATCATTGTGACGCCCTGACCATAAGATCCATTTGTGACAATCGCTATAGACTCTTCTAATACAACCTCTATGCTTAGATAGTATCAAGAAAGCCTATAAGGCTAATCTGTAAATCTTGTACTCCTAAAAATAGTTTATAATCATATTTCCCATCCATGGGAGTATTATCAAAGAATTGATCTCTGTGATAAATTAATCCACAACATATATAATTAATATAAATATCAATTTAAAAATATTACATAAGGGTTGAACAAAATATTAAGTTTGGACATAAATATCTAGTTTACAATTTCTTTTCAAAATTTAAAATAAAACCAATATCCCAAGAAAATAAATATATCCAAAAAATACATATCCATTTAAAATACATATCTAGTGGACCTGAACCATAGTTGTGAGTTTAGATAAGAAAACCTAATAAGAGCGTCGTGTACTCTCAACTACTACCACAAGCTCAGTTAGGACTAAAACGCCTAACCTAAAAGCTCTAGTTGTGAGGACTAAGTATACAACTATATTTACTGAGTAAACGCATGCATACATAGATATACATATATGCATATATATTTCTAAATCATGATATTGAGATTTCGTTATTAACATGCTTAAAGTACATATATATTCATTTTCATGTACAACCAATAATTGTAAATAATTTAAAGATGGTCTGCATTCCTTTTAAACAACCAAATGTGGCAAGCCATACTTTCTCGACTTTTATCTTAGTCGAGGTAATGACGAAATCCATCAATAAGCTTGTTATGTATAAAACCATATGCAATGCATATTTATAAATATGAAAACTATTTATCATTCTTTATAAAAGCATTTATCTCTTGCAAAACATGCTATTAGAAAACAATGCCTGTCTCATTGATGTTGGCCTCGAGTATCATTTGGTAATAAAGTGACTGTCCTCGATATCCATCAAATCCATGAGATCCATATCAAGTCATTAAGACTTTCCATAGGGTCCTTTAACCGCATCTAAGTGCACGACACACAGTGGGTTTAGCATAACTTATCCCCATTATATAGCTCTACTACGGTACCACTCACCTATGTGGTCTCTCATAGGTCCGTCCATAAGCTACTTTCCTATATATACAGTAAATAAGTAGACAGGCCTAAAGGCTATGTCACAATATCCAGCCTTAACGGTCTCATCACCAATATATATGCACAATTTAAATCAATTCATTTTCATTTAAAGTTTTCACCTTACATAAACAAATCAGGTTCCCTCGGCCGTTCAACATGTATAACAAGCATGTCAAAACCCGCAGACCATTTATAACATTTACCTAATATCAATAACATATATGAAAAACATTCATTTCAACAATTTAACACATATGCGTACATATAAATATCACATACAATCTATTTACATAATTATGTATGTATAAATTTACTCACGACAAAATGGAGGGTATTCACTCCCACTACGTTTCTTCACGCCCTTTCGACACTTCACTTGAGTTCTTTAAGCCTAATACAACACGAATATATATATATATATATATTAAATTCCATAATTCTAATTAATTTAATCTCAATACATTAAATGCGTGATTCGTGAAAAATATGTTTAAATGTTCATAGTTGATACACGACACTTCTCAAGGCTTAAGTTAACAAACAATTTATTCAATTTATAGCAAATGAAATCCCATTGCCATTATTCTTCCAAAATTCTACATTTGTGTCTAAAACGAATTATACCCAATCTGAATTATGTTTCAGCACACATACAATCCTTTTATGCTTCCAAATGTATCTAATCATCACTTTAAATTAAATTTCCTACACGAAATCAACATATGTCTTTAGGTGAACAGTAATCCTAGTTTTCAACATGTTTAAATTTATGAAATTAAGCTTAAAATAGGTTAATGGACTTACCTTTAGCATGTGGGAGTCCGTATAATTTTTACATTGTTGTTTGGACGCAAAAATCCCAATTTCACTTCGAAACTCTAGTTTTCTTCTCAGTTCTTCCTTATTGCTCCTTGCCCTTTTTCAGTCCAAATGTTGCATTGAATCGTAGATGAGAGGATGGTTAGTCATTGGGTAAGCAAGGTTTGACCAAAAGTTAGGAGATTAGCATTGATTTATGAGGAAATCTGAGAAAAAGAGAGAGAGAGAATATGTTTAGAGAGAGAAGAGAATGCACGAATGAGAAGTGGCCAAAATGGTTTTCCCCTTTTTGTGTATTTATAATAGTGGGCAAAAAGGCCAATTTGCCCATCGAATTTAATCCAGATTAGCCTTATATATTGATACTTTTAGACTAGGTATCGATACTTTTGGACTAGATATCGATAACTTTAGTTCAAGTATCGATCCGTTCCTTAATAATTCGATTCTGAAAATTTCATCAACCTCGAGTATCGATACATTAGCCGTCATATATCGATCATTTTCTTTACAATGTATCAATACCTTTGTTAAAGGTATCGATCTGGTTCAACTTGTAATTAATTTCGAACTCTCTATCTTGCCACTAATTGATACACTCAATAAAAGTATCGATCTGGTCCATCTCATAGTTATTTTTGAACTCTGTGTTTCCAAATGTATTGATACTTTTGAGGAAAGTATCGATCTGGTCAGTTTATAATTTCTTTATAACTCTCTGACTTACAAGGTATCGATACTTTTCATCGAAAGTATCGATTCCTTCATCAAGTATCAACCTGTAACCTTAACGTATCGATACAATATTTATAATGTGTCGATAATTTTATTCCAAATATCGATCTCTTCATGCTCAGACTGGATTTTTGACATTTTCTTTTCATTTTTTAGTACTAATTTCATTTACCTTTTAGTGACTCTGCCCCCGATCCCCCGCAAGGGTGCTGCCCCTTGATCTCGCTCATTAATCGGCTAGCGAAATTGCTAATTGCTTCAGCGTAGGGCATTATGTAAAATTCAATACATGTTAAGTTCAACTCATACATAAATTTCCTTATATTCATATCATTAAACTTAATTTAAATTCACCTAAACCTCGATTGTGTTAACTGTCCATATATACATGCAAATATAAAAATGAATGTCGTTAATTAACCATGCCATCCTTATGTTTTAAAATACATAGTTTATAATCATGCTTGTCATATACTTTGTCTACTTACATACAAACTTATCAATCACACACACACACACACACACACACACACACACACACACACACACACACACACACACACACACACACATATATAATATGACTATTGAGATCCTGTTAAAACAAAAGTCAAGTTTTCTTACATGCAAACATATCATTGATACAACCATTAAACAAAAGTACAATATATTTACACAAAACTCATCATAAATACATACATGCACACACATACACACATACATATGTTAATTATGATTCATTTAAATCAAAAGTCTAATTTTCTTACCTAGTGACGATTATAACTCAAGTAACTTAAACACTTAGACCTATATTTAAATATTAACATTCATAAGCTCGTATACACTATCACAAGGTATAATATAACTTGTTAGGCCTTAACTATGCCACTTACATCATCTAATTCATTTGACTACTTAATATATATATATATATATTTGTTTTCTAAATATTATGTGTTTAAATATTTATATTTTCTTAATTCCCTTTAATTTTATATAATTGTATCACCAATTTCAATTATTCTTACATTGAAGTAACTTATTGAAAATATAATCAACTTATAGTGCTCAATCCGAAGAAAGTGTTACTTTGACTAACAAATTGACAAGGTTGATCAATTATTAATTTTTTTATTTGTTTAAATATATATTTCTATCATATTTATTGTTTTAAAATTAGTGTGCAAGTATTTGGACTTTGGTTACCATTTTTCTCAATTTTTAATTCAAAAGATGACAAATGGGACTATATTACAAAATGGATAATTATATTTGGATGATTTTTATGATGTTCATTTGACTTGTTTGTGGAATTCTTGATATATTTGAACTTTTATGTAAATTTATATATATTAACATGTTGTGTTTTGTTGATGTAGGATGTGTTGTTTTGGTTAATAATTTCAAAATTTTTTTTATTACAGAGCATACTAGTATTAGTTATTTTATAGGCACACTTAATTGGGTAAACGAGGTAAAAAAAATAATATTTGTGTTGATCGGGTAAGTGAATAAATAAACTCATTAAGTTAACTGGGGTAAATAAAGGAGATTATCCAATTAACAAATGAGTTAATGGGTTGTTTTTGTCACCCATTTAACAATTGAGTTATGTTCGTATTTAGAACTTGTGACATGATTAATAAATAGGTTGTGTTTGTGTCACATAAAATTTTGTTATTATTTACTTGACACATTGTGAATACAACCCATTTACCTAAATTGCAACCCCTAATTTGAAACATACTTAAGGTAAGATGATGTACGACTAAAATATTCTTACCTTTATACACGCCACAAAAATAAAAAGGTTGTGGGAAAATATAGACACATTGCGAAATAAGTCTAACTCTGCTTGCAAATACACTGTTGGGAAGCCTTCCATCTAACCACATTCTTGATAATAAAACCTTCACTGTCACTCTCAACAACAAAACAACGATTGAGATATTGTATAACATAAAACATCATAAGAACTTTGGTTGCGACCTACATTTTAATATGTGTTGTTAGGTCTCATTATCTTTCCTAAATGACACCTTTGTTTACACTATTGTGGCAAAGTTTACATTTGAAGGCAGATTAATTTCAATGAAAGTTCATTCTCTTTCCGAAGATGATACACATTTCTCAAACACAAAACCTAGAATGTTAAAGGAAAATACTTCCATAATGAGTCAATTTCTTTCAATAACTTTTAGTTTCAAGATTCAAGGTTAGACACATCAATTAATAGAGAAGCATCTTTATTCACTCCAATAACATCTACTAATCCTTCTCTTCTCAATGGCTTACATAATGCACAAATTACACATACAACAAACACTTGATTCCTATCACAACCAAATCCTATATCTTGACATTATTTATCCAACCACCATAGAAAATTTCTTTGACCATTTATACCAGAAAACACAATTTGCATCAAACATCCCACAAAACCAACCCAAAGTCATCCCAACTCATCTCATGATAACCAAAGGCAAAGTTAAAATCTTCAAATCCAAAACATACTTGAGTAATACAACTATTAATGTACCAATTGACATAACAATAACCTTAAATGATTTTAACGAAGACAAGCCTTGCTAGATGAGCATTGTTGAAAAATGAGACCAAGAATCTTCTACCCAATAGTTATGATCTCAAACTTATAAGAAATAATTGGGTCTATAAAGTAAAAGATAACCTAGATAGAAATGGGCTAAGACTCAATGTTAGATTAGTTGCCAAAGAATTTCATCAAACTATTGGAATTGATTTTAATGAAATATTCAGCTTCAAAGTCAAAGCCTTGACCATAATAATAGTGTTAAGTTTAACAATAATCAATAAGCAGGATTAGAGACAAGTTGATATGAGTCATGCTTTCCTTGATAAAAAGCTTTATGAAACAATTGACATGGTTTAACCTAAAGTTCTATAGCATACTTCCAAGTCAAAATATGTCGGTAAACTTAAAAAGACTCTTTATGTTTTAAGATAAGTATTAAGAGCTTGATTTGAAAAAATGAGAACTCTGTTATCTTAGAAATTCACATGCTTTAAGTCAAATACTATATTATTTTACAAAAAGAATGGTGTTGAGCTGCCTATACTTCTCATTTGTATAAATGATCTAATGATTATAAGAAATAATAACTCCTACATAGAAGTTCGATACTCTTTATTCATACTACGAATCAAGTGGGTTCATCTATGGTACATTGGATGTAAGATACATCTAATATTTTTTGTTACAAAAAATTTAAAACATTCAATACAAAAGCTTGAAACAAGTAACAAAAAATTGAAACATTAAAAATTGACCTTATTTCAACTTTTTGTTACTTGTTTCAAGCTATTGTATAAGATGTTTCAAATTTTGTGTAACAAAAAAATTTGGACGTATCTTATATCTAATGTACTATAGTTAATTTTGAACCAAATATATTTAAAACCTTCTTAGTAAAAATAATCTAAATACATACAGAGGAGTAAGTACCCTACTCAGTACATGAACTAAACTCACAAAATGCGAAAGTTCACCATTCTTAAATCAAACACTATATAGAAATATGATAGGTTGTCTCTAATATGTTGCATTTACTCGACCACACTTGTTTTATGTAGAGAACAAATTGAGTCAGATCTTGACAACTCCTACACAGTCACTTTGGATTACATGCAAAAGAATTTTGAGATATTTAAAAAAGACCTTTGACTATGAACTTGAATTTTATAAATCATCAAATACAAACTTAGTTGCTTTCATTGATATAGATTGGGACTGTGATTTGAATGATAGAAGGTTAGTGAGAGTATATTATGTATATTTTGATGGTAACTTAGTATCCTAGAGTTCCAAGAAATAACATACAGTGGCAACATTGAGTGTAGAATTATAATATAAATCCTTGGCTTATACTTGTGTTGGAATCTTTAGATCACTTCCATCTTAAAAAAAAAAACTGAACATTATTACTAACACATGTCACCCAAAATGATACTATGAGCATTTTTGGTATTATTGTTAATTTAGTCTTTGACACAAGACATATCACACCAAGATTAATCTATATTTTTGTCTGAAACAAAGTTACATAAGGGAAACTAGAAAGATCAATACAGTCCTAGTGAAGATCATATTGCAAATAGCATTACTGAACCTTCATCTTATAGAAAGTAGCATAACTAATCCCTTATCTTATGGAAAATTTGTTCACTTGAAAGACGAACTCAAATTTCTTCGCATAAATTTGAGTTTAAGAGGGAATTTTAGTAACAACTTGACAACTTTTGTAGAGTTGGAAGATGAGTCATGCTACACCTTGTATTATGTGATGCAAAGCATAAACATCTTGAATGCAGACTTGAACTTACAAGTTTATAGTAATTGTTTTTGTGACGATCAAGAAGCTGAGAAATTATATTTTTAAAAAATTCAATTTATTGGCTAGTTTATTTTCCCACTTGTACACTTATGTGGTGATTTAGAATCTACATTTTTGTGCTTTTCAATTCTTCTTTTGTATAAATATCTTTTATGGTATAACATAAATATATTTTTCATAAATAAAATTCTCTTTAAAAAACTCTTGGTTTAAAATAAGATTACTTTCACTCGTTAACGGAGTGAAATTTACTATCTCAGTTTAAAAATTGATTAGAGAAGTAGTGAGCTAAGGGCTAAGATTACTTTCACTTGTTAATGCTGGAAGCACCAACTGGTAGGACTAGGTGCAAACGCTGTATTATCATAAATAGAGATGGCAAATGGGCCGGGCCGGACCGGCCTATGAACAATGTAGGCTCGACCTAGTGAAGAGCTAGGTTGGGTCTAAAAATATGGGTCCGTCATGGGCTCAGGCCAAGCTTAGACTCACTGTAGGCCGTGTCCGGGCTCGTGGCCCACAAGCCTACTTAAATTTATATACTTAATTTATATATTTTTTATTACTTATATTATAATGCTTGTTTTACTTATTATTATTATTATTATTATTACTATTATTAATTTTTATTGGTCCAAGTGGTATACCCAAGAGAAAAGTGAATTGGATTTTAATAAAAATTATAAGAATTAAAAATTAATGCACTCATAAAATATTTTTGTTCAAGTAATGATGTGCAACAATCAAATCTACAAATTATAAATGCTTAAAATATAAAAGATAAGGAGTTGAGAAAGTAGACTCGAAATTTTATAATAGTTCGACAAATACGGCATATGTCTACTCTCTCGGATTCTTTCTATACCGAGGTTCTACTTGTTTTTTTGTTTGGTTCGGATCAAGTGTAACCCAATTACAACTCATTTTTAGCGATAAAGGGCAACCACAACAATTTGCTTTAAATCAAGTGAAGTCAAACCTAAAGAACAACCTTTTATGAATTGGTGAAGTGTAACCCAAATTAAAATTTATTCTAAAAATGATATAAAAAAATTTTCTTCTCGTAGGACTGATTTACAATTTAAGCTTACAATAAATTTTCTCTTAAGACATATAATTATTTAGTATGAAAATGAGAGAAAGTAAAAATTTATGCAATTTGTAGCTCATTTGTTAATTCTTGATATATCTCAGTTTTCTATCTCTAATTTTTTTGTTAAGGAAGCTCTATTTATAATATAAAAAGATTTTTCAATATTTTTTCTAATGGATAGTTTGACTTTTATTTAAAAAAGATTTTGCGAAAACTAGTTATTACGTTTTGAAATTTATGTCAAATATCGATCTATAGAGCTTCAGATATCGATCTATCTATTTTGAAGATTTCTTTATTTTGTTTTCAAACTTCAAGTATTGATTTGTTTAAATGATGTATTGATTCGTTTGCTAATTTCAAATATTTATAATTTTTCTTGATAAAATGTATCAATTTTATCTTTTTAATACATTAATCTGGTCAAAGTTATAGTTTCTTTTGAAATCTTTAATTTAAATATATCGATATTATTCAAGTTATAATTTATTTTAAATTTTTTGACTTGAAAGTATTAATTTATTTATTTAAAAGTATCGATCTGGTTTCGATTAGCAACATGGCCAAAACTCAGGTTCGGCACAACCCACGTGAGACGGACTGCATATTTTTTAAGATGACCTGACTCGACATGAATAAAATATGGGCGGGCCCCACACAAAGTCCTAATAGATTTTACTTTCATAGGCGACACATTTGCTGTCTCTAAAAAAATATAGTGAGACTGAAAATTATGCTCCCAAACCAAATTACATATAAGCTACAAATGTTAACTGTCAACTAC
>JAXCLQ010071243.1:0-12478 GCA_035584115.1 Cedrela odorata
TATGAGAAACATGGTTTGGATGACTTGATGGTTCATCAGTTAGTTGAAAGGTTCCCAATGGGTGCACCATACACTGGTGGAAAGATTCATGGTCCACCGCTTGGAGATTTGAACGAGAAGGCAAGTAGGGCAAGAGTTTGCTAAATCTAATTCCAACTTCCTTAAATTAAAACCATTTATACTTCTAAGATTCTCAATTTTGTGTTAGCGTAGTCCAATTTGGTGGTAAACAGATTGGTTTCAGATTTAGGTTTGGGCCATTTGGCCTGTAACCTAATTAATCTGAAATCAGTCTTGTCGCTATATTTTGGATTGCTTGCTTTTTTTTCTTTTTTTAAGGATATTCAAATTTTAGATATTTGCTGGACTTTTTAATAGTTAAAGATCAGGTTGTGGGGTTGGATTTTTACTGACCCATAGACAAGTACTAAATAGGATAAGGATAATCTTGACAACCTGCTTATAACTGGTTGGACAGGTGCAGATTCCACACAAAGACACCCGTCCTTTAAATTCTTTCCAGCTCCACATGCATTTTAGCATCCATAGTATTGCATGCTTGCTTGATTCAATTGGGGACTTCCAGCATTTTTTGAAATTGATGGATGAGGTTATTTGTACTCAAAACAGTAATAACTTTAAGGATGATTGAGTTTTGAAAAGATTTCAAAGATGAATTTTCACCAATCCAAGAGTGTAATTTTTTCTTACATGTAACTGCCCTTTCTTCCTAAATTGCAAATAACATCCAGACATTTTTTTTTTCTATTTAGAATAGTGGAGTGCCATTTCTTGTTAAATTCAGACCATAGATGGTTCTTAAGCAGATGAATTTGTACCTCACCTACACTCAAGAAGATGTTTTATTGTATCCCTAGTTGCCTTTGGTATGAAAAATGAAGCTGGCAAAAAGTAACCCTCATTGTTCTGATTCTATTAAGCATACATATTTATTATGCTGAGTACTCCAAGTCAGTAAAGTATATATTGTGGAGGCAACTAGATGAGAATATATTCTGTTAATAAAAGCTACAAAGGTTGGCATGAGATATGGATTTTGTGCACCGCATTGGATTCTGTTGAAGTAGAAGGTCTCTTATATTTCATTTTGGAAATTCATATTAAAGATAAAAGACTTATTTTCTTATGTTAAAAATTAAGCCTAGTATCAGCTCTTATTTGAATTAGAAAATAGTATTCTTAATGATCTATTTGATCATAAGCAGTAAGTTTCTTTGGAGAATTTAATTTAAGCACCAGCTGTAAAAGTCTATGCAGGAATGTCCTTTTTGACTTTTTCTTATTCTTATTGGACCTCAGACAGTATTTATCTTGATTCAAATGCAGATTTCATGGATGGAAAAATTTGTGTTGAAGGGAACTGAGATTACTGCTCCTGTACCTATGGCTCCACCTGGAACCACTGGACTTGGAGGCTTTGAAGTTCCTTCATCCAAAGGTGGTACTTTGCGTTCTGATGCAAGTGCATTAAACATTGGTGTTCTTCATCTAGTACCCACTTTGGACGTGTTTCCACTATTGGCTGACCCAAAAACGTATAAACCTGCACATTGAGTTTGCTCATTACTCGAATTAAATATTTCTTTGCAACAATCCTGTTGAACTTTAATATTTATGAATTGCTTGATTAAATTCTGGATGGATGTGATTTGCTATCTAGTGGTTATCTCTCTTGTCTGGTCACATTCCTATCCATTGCTGCTTTCCCAAGTTGTTTTGCAGATGATTTTGATGATGGGTTTATATTTTGTGTCACTCCCTTATGTAGTATTTTGTTTGGTGGATAATATTTTGTACACTTAATTAATGGATACTGTACATATGCTAAAGAAGAAGAAAAGAAACAAGGCTTAAATGATTTCCAATCAAACTAGAGGGTTTTGTTGATGATGTATTGAGAAGTTGACTGTTTGTTGTTACATTCTTGCAAATTTACTTTATCTGCTGCAGAATGCTCGAGTTTACAAGAGAGTGTTTTGGGAATCTAAATTACATTTGTTTGCTTTTTAACATTATATTAAAATGCCTGCAGGTATGAGCCTAACACCATTGATCTCGCAGATCACAGCGAGTTAGAGTGAGTGCATATTGTTAAAATACTGCTTATTCCCAATTGCTAAGGATTTATAGTAATGATTAGTATCCCATTTTACCAAAAAAAAAAATGATAAATGTTAGGTTTGGTTAGCTTACTCGAGATGCACTTGTTGCTGTAGGTATTGGTTTACTGTGCTGTCAGAGCATTTGCCAGACCTTGTTGATAAGGTAAACAAAAGTTATTATTCTGAAAATCCATCATTCCATATTCAATTGCATCACTTATTTGCTCCTTAATGCCAAATTTGACATTCAAAAGTAGAACAAAAATAAATTCAGAACCTTAATAATAGATTAGGGTTGATGTTTTTGTTCTTTCTGCATGGTTAATCCAGTAAGTTGAAATCCTTAACTTTATTGGCTATGCTAGATATCGCTATGTCTTCATTGTTGGAAGCATGTTATCTACTTTTTTGTCTTTTTCTTATTTTCTAGAGGAATTAATTTATCAGTTCCTGAAATTACTTTGTGATTGTTAATTTAATGTGAAATATGGTAGGCAGTGGCAAGTGAAGGTGGAACTGATGATGCCAAAAGAAGGGGAGATGCATTTGCTCGTGCATTTTCTGCTCACTTGGCAAGGTAACTGTAGTTTGACAAATATGACTTTGTAATTATGCTTTTTTCCATTTGTTAAAATTTTAACCCCTTGCATAGATTGATGGAAGAGCCCGCTGCATATGGAAAGTTAGGCTTGGCCAATCTTTTGGAGTTAAGGGAAGAGTGCTTGAGGGAGTTCCAATTTCTTGATGCCTATAGAAGCATAAAGCTGAGGTAAATGCTTTAGCAGTTTAGCCTTAAAATTGAAAGTCAAAAGTGAAAATATGAAGCCTTTTGACTGTGACTCATGCATCTACTTGTTTATGCGAATGCAAAAATGTATACGAGACTTGTTAACTCATTTATAAAACCCTACCCACCGAATTAACCCTCCCCTAAAGTTCCTCTATTTATTTGTTTTTTCATTTCCAAATGTGACAGGGAAAATGAGGCATCACTTGCGGTTTTACCTGACTTATTAATGGAGCTAGACAGTATGAGTGAGGTACGAGTAATTATGACTTAAACCTTCTGTCCCTCCCTTGCAAAAGGTCTAAAAATTGTGGTAGGATGGACAACTTCAAATAATTGACCTGGTCTGTTGACTTTTCTGCTTTTGGTATTTAGAAATCCCTACAATTAGTTGGCTGTCAGTAAATCTGAATTGGGCCTCTCTGAATTTGATACTGATTCGTATGGCAAGCATGTGGTCTTTTAGTTCTTGTGGTACACTTTCACCACCTCACCTGGCATCAATGCTACCATTGTGCTGTATCATTTAATGCTCTCTAACTTGCAGGAGACAAGACTGCTTACGCTTATTGAGGGCGTTCTTGCTGCAAACATATTTGACTGGGGATCCCGTGCCTGTGTGGATCTCTATCACAAAGGCACAATTATTGAAATTTATAGAATGAGTCGCAATAAAATGCAAAGACCTTGTCGGGTAAGTAGAGAAAAAAGAAAGGATCTTTAAATGGCAGTGAATAACTTTGTTGCATTGTATATGAATTAGACTGGTAAAATTTGCTCAGGAAAAGTTTTTGGTTTTGTAACTTAGGTGGATAATTTTGATACCTTCAAGGAGAGAATGTTAGGGTCTGAAGAGAGGAAGCCTCACCCACATAAGAGAGCTTTGCTCTTCGTAGATAACTCTGGTGCAGATATTGTTCTGGGGATGCTACCCCTGGCAAGAGAACTACTAAGACGTGGAACTGAAGTAAGTTTGTTTCTGCATAAGTTTTGGAAGTACCTTTTTAATGAGTAATCGTCCCCTATGATAGATGGTTTCCTTGCCTTGTCTAGTCTCTAATGATTCATTCAACTGAGCCTTTGCTGGCTAAACATCAATTAGGCGCACGATTGCCGGTTGGAAATATTTTCAATGCTCATTTCATTCCTTTCTGAATCTTTCTTATTTAGTAGACCTTCATTGTTTTTAGAAGTTTATGTTATGCACTGTATATAAATGCCTTGGGTAGCTGCTAACATAATTAACCCATGTGGGCTCAGCTTCTCTGCAATAGCTTTGTCTTCTTTTCTTCCGACAAAATCTATGTATTAAGAAACAATAATGACAATATTTTTGCAGGTTGTTTTGGTTGCAAACTCCCTCCCTGCATTAAATGACGTAACTGCTAGGGAGCTTCCTGATATTGTAGCTGAGGCTGCAAAGGTTTGTCTCAGTGCATGAATATTTGATAGTTCTCTTAACAGCGTTGTCCTTTTTGTTTATAACAGTTTCCTTAACATTGATTAGAGGCTTTTTTCTTTATTTATAACTGGTACAAGATTAATTAAAGTACAAGAACCTCTGCCATGGATTCATTATCTGATTGAGGAATATATGTGTAACATCCCAAATCCAAGAGTATTATTGGCAGGTGATAGGTCCCTTCCATCACTTTAAGCCTAACACAACTTGTTCACATACATCTACTAATACATGCATGCTTAACATCAAGCCATGTAAAATAACATGTCACTACTCAAAGGCGTCATGTCGTCACTAAAATAATGCATAACTCAGCTATTTATAACAAATCTCAAAATAAAGCTAGCTATAAATCTGTCAGTTTATCTACATGCAACCCAAAACCAACAATAACTCACATCACATGACAATAAAAAAATACAATTGCCATTCTCGATATGAGATAGACCCGATGCAGTGGTGACTGCGATTGGTGACCTTTTCTCCAACTTGTGTCTCTAGGTCACTATATCTATTTACCAAATTACAGAGTCTTGCAAAACTGGAAGGTGAGGGTGGTGAGTCTAACAAGACTTAGTGAGTAGATGATACACACACAAACATCACTTCTTATACATATATTTATATCTTACCATCAATTACATATTTTTATCATCATTCACATATTCATACCATCGTTTGCATACTGATGCCATTATTTGCTTATTCATATGAAATATATATATATATACACACATGCAACAATCATTTGTATTTAAATAGAAATAATTTTCAATGTATCAAACACATAATTCATCACTCAGCAACATTCTAGTGATTAAGAACTTCTCCTCAAACATCCGAACAAATACCACAGTATCTTGGGGCGTCTCATTCCATCATTCTCCAAGACACTAAGAAATAATACTAATTATCAAGTGCATACATTTTTTTCTAGTCCATGTTTAGAGTTACGCACTTGACCGGACAGAGGGACAGTCTATACCTAGGGATACACGCTTGACCGGGTAAAGAGATTATATCCTAATCCATACCCATGAATACATACTTGACCGGGCAGAGAGATTATATCTTAATCCATGAAAGTGCCGGACAGAGGGACAGTCTATACCTAGAGATACACGCTTGACCGGGCAAAGGGATTATATTCTAATCCATACCCATGAATACATACTTGACCGGGCAGAGGGATCATATCTTAATCCATGAATACATTCCGTGGCTCACAACCACGCACACGCACACGCATTCAAACATAACAACAACTATAACATCACATTAAGAAAATAAGAAAATATTGCATAAGATCAATACAGTTCACTTTTCTTCATTACATGTTACCACACACCATACAAAGGTTATCATGCACCACCAATGGCAAGTCAATAAAAATTGTCATTTTCACCGCTCATATACTACGTACAATCAATGTACATACCACACTTCACAATATCAATACATTCACCTTTCTTTATTTCATGTTACAGCTCAGGATATCGAGTTCATTATGCATATAAAGTATCACATCATTTCAAGCTATCACTTACTTTACAATCAGTTTCAATTATACAACACAATTTTTTTCATGCCATCAAACGACAACATGTCAATATCACTTTGGTTTATTCATCTCATAACATATTTGCATCATTTCAATCATTCCATGTCATGCACAATTTTAATTTTGGTTTCACATACACACATGCATATATGCAAACAAACATTCACTCATTAGTATCGAGTTGCGGTATATTTGACCTACTGTGGGGTCGACAAGTGATCAGCCTAACAATTTACAACACATAATTTTTATGTTAGATTCTTTTCATTGTAACTAAATAAATAAACAATTATATTGTACATATACCCTGCCCTACCAAAGACTAAACCAAATATACACATCGAAAATTCGTATGGCGCTCACTGCGCAACGAATAATTTCAAACTCACGGTGCGTTGCACTGGTGAGGTATCTTAATCTAAGTTTCTCAGGACACATTCTGCTATGTGTCTAGTTTCTATTGCTTCTCGCAGATTCAGATTTCGAGTCTGAATGCTCAAGTTACAACAGGTTGTCGCCACTTTACTTAGTGTAACCAGTTGTGAAATCGTGCAGTTCCGTTCCTACCAAATTTGGGATTGCATCGCTTAGCGCCTTGACTTGGTTTTCGACTATGTTGTGCCCTTATATGTCTAATTTATGCAGAATTTCACGGTTCCTCATTCCGAGGTCCGGAACTCATGCAATCCCTATTTTACCGAACCCTGAGCAGAAATTACCTGCGACCAACGCTCATGCGTTTCACTCGCACTCTCACTCATTCGACACTCCGCTCACGTGCGTTACCTTATACACGTCTTATAACACTCTTATATTACAATTTTATCAACTCAAATCACTCGCATGAACACACAATTGCGACTTACCGGCGTCTCAAGTTTGTGTTCCGATTTTTCGACGACACAATACACCTCACATTAACGTTTCTCAAGCTTATCGGCATCACTTCGCACATCCAATTTTCACAGCAACAATCACAATTCTCACACAGCACATACTGCCCTACATTCACATCTTGCCTATTTCATCATTCAGCCACCACAAATTACACATCATAAATTCACACACAACAATAATTAAACACATGCACATCACTTTTTACCCATTCAACACAAAATACCTTACCTTGGCTGGTTGGAATTGAGTCTCTCCTTGCTGTGTTTTTCCTCCCTCCTCTCGGTCACAGCTAGTTCTCCCCTTGCTCACTTAATTTCTGATCAGCCCTCACTCATCCTCCAAATTTCTGGCCAACTACCACCTAGTCCACTCACGGTTTCACCTCTATTCAGCCGTTCTTCCTTCTTCCCACATCAGTTCGGCCAAACCCTCCCTTGCTTACCTAATTCAGCCAACATTCCTCACTCAAGCATGAGTTCTCTTGCCCTCACCCTCTCAGTTTGCTTCATTCCTGCTGCTCTTCCTTCCTCTTGCTTCAATTCAGCCAACATAACCCTTCCATTCAGCTATTTCCTTCATGCATGGCCATTGAAACTCTCGGTCTTCCTTGCTAGCTTCTTCTTCTCCTTCAACTTCTCTTCAATTGCTTCGGTCTACTTGTTCACCCTTCTCCTTGAATGCATTTGCTCACAAATTCACTCTAATTCAGCCACCATTTCTTATCCATGCATGACTTGTTTTGGATGCTCTCAGTTTTTCCTTTAAAATCCTCTCAAGTGTTTAAGTTTTTGATGAAGTCAAATGTGAAGAATGAAAATGAAGCTTAACCGAATGCACAAGGCTTTTTAAAGTAAATAGCTAGGCTTATGTGTATATACATGTACGGTAAAAGAGGCATGGCTTTAATTTGTTTTTGTTTAAATAATGTTAAGGCAATTGAATTATATATAAGTGTATGTACGGCAAATAAATGCTAGCATGTGTTTACATACATATACGTATATATATATATGTGTGTGTGTGTGTGTGTACCATTTTACTACTTGTAGTATTACATGTATGAACCCTATATTATACGCTTGCATTATGTATTATTATTATTATGTCTAAATACGCAGCCATGACAATATGGAGAATTGTGGAGACTTTTAGAATCAATTCATTGAATTGATGCAACAGAATAAATGTCTTTCATTTCTGTGCTAATTTTAGAGATTCGATGTACTTGATGCATTTAACTTCGAACACATGAATCAAATATATATCAAACGAAGCAAACTGATTCTTCTAGTCCACAGCACTGTGACATTCTTCGCAGGGCTGCTGAAGCTGGAGGCTTACTTGTGGATGCAATGACTAACACCTTAGATGGCTCTAAAGAGAATCCGCCTTCAGTTCCTCTGATGGTTGTTGAGAATGGTTGTGGAAGCCCTTGCATAGACCTGAGGCAAGTCAGTTCTGAGTTAGCTGCTGTTGCAAAAGATGCTGATCTGGTATGATCCTTATTTCAATGATTGAAACTTGTTATTTGATATATTCATTAGAAAAGATCCTCTCTTTGAAAACATTACATTTGTTTTTATAGAGTTGTGTTTGTTTCTTACATTCTATTTTTCTTATTTTCTGTTATAAACATAAATCTTGAGGAAAGGTGGATTGAATGCATGTAGTTGTAATCTCGAGAGTTTGTGCTGTGCAGATTATCTTGGAAGGGATGGGTAGAGCTCTTCATACCAACTTCAATGCTCAGTTTAAATGTGAAGCTTTGAAGGTATGATTGTGAGCTTTCATGAGTTGAAAATAGATCGCCTGGCTTTCCTATCTTTGAATGAATCTCTCCTATAGGAAATTTGATCTTAAAATTCTACCTCCTCGGTATCCTTTCTACTGTTCTTTCAGCTTGCAATGGTGAAGAATCAGAGGTTGGCTGAAAAATTGATTAAAGGGAACATATACGACTGTGTTTGCAGATACGAACCAGCCTGATAATCCTCAATTCATTTCAACTGTTATATCTTGGGTTAGGAGATAAGAGCAAAATTTGATGAGCAGGACACACAGCCACACATCACAGTAATCTTTGTTATATCTTGCTTTTTAGAATTAAATAAACATAATAATGTCGAATGGGAGTCAAATGAGGCTGCTGGCATTGATTCTTTACATTAAAGCAGCAAAATGGATGACCAATTCTACTTCATTGATAGACTGGATCTTGGAATACATAGTCCACTGCCATCACCTCCATTTTCATATTTGTAGAAATGTGTTTGTAGACATTATGAATAAGTTTAAAAAACTGTAGTTATATGTTGAATTATTATTTATGTTTTATACGAATTAAACTTTTTTGTAATTGCAGAAGTACGTGAAATTCATTTTTAGTGGGTAGCAAATTGAAATCTCTTGTAATAGAGATGGTACAAGATTTTGAAATTAGAAAATTTTAATGAGAAATTTTATCTCATATTTACATCTCTCTCTCTGATTAGTTGGTACACATCTATTAATTGTAAGGTACGAAATAATAATATGTTTGTAGACATGATCTATTAATGTTATTATTTTCTAGATGAATGATGCACCAGGCTGCCGCCCACTGGGGCCATCATACATGTTCTCTGCGCTTAAATTATGTTTGTATAAATATGTTGGTCTATTACAGTACAGTCTGCTCCGCTTTGCCTTTTCTGATGAAAGTCTTTCCTTCCTTCCCTAAGGTGGGGATACATCGAAGTATCAAATATTGCAGGAGCTGAGAACAGAACCTTCGTACATATTATTACATTACCGATCATATATTAATACCCAATGTTGTGTTTGAAGCTTATCTTATCTTATTTATTTATACACTTCATCCACTTATGACATTCAATGTAAACTGAGACTTAAATCTGAATCTGATGCTGCATTCGAGAAGAAATTTATATTCCAAAATTTGGTGGTCATTAGTGATTTAGAATCCCTCAATTAATTTTCTTCTATATTCAGAAATCACTTTATATCTAAATTCCCCACCACCCGCATACTTATTTCAGTGTTGCCTACTTTTTAGATTTTCATTACAATCAATGCATAGATAGAACATATGATATGATAACATAAAGTGCTTTTTCTTTGTTTGAAGTGGCACAAAACTGCTTTTGAAATCATTACATGTCAATTTAAATTATAATAATAAATACAAAAATATATGTCCAATTACCAACAACAAATACAGAAAGCGTTACTTACACAGAGTCAATAGTACAGTTCGTATAAGTTGGCAGTACATCACTCGGAAGATACAAACAAGTCACTCTCTCTTTCTCTCTCTCTCTCTGACTCTGTTTTGTAATAGCCGTATCTATCTATTGCCTAAGTGCTTTCTCATCTACTTTAGAAATTTATTTATTATTTTCTCTGTCTTCTCTCTTTCCACAAAGCATTACACTTCTGTGTGAACTCGGTTGAGTTTGGGGAATCGAGTTATCAGCTCAGAATGTGATTGATTACCCAGATTTGTGTTGAGGTAGTGTGTACTTTTTTTTCTTTTTATTTTTGTGTTTCTGGTTTTACTTCATTTCTTCTTTTTCTTTGCATTTTTGTTAAAGTTTGTTTATTTTCTCAATTTTTAGGTTTCATTCGAATCATTATGTGAATGGCTTGTAATAAAGGTCGGATCTTTATTTGTTTACTTTCTTGATCACCTGTGAAGTGATTGTGAGATTGGAGAAGCGGATATAAACAAAAGAACAGAACTTTTTAGAACATTTTTTATGATGGAAAACCCTAAAACCCCAGAAACCCTAGAAACTCATAATCCAACTGGCAAAACCCTAGAAGAAGCTCCAGCCTCTTCTGGGTTGTTTGGGTCGAGTGAGAAGTGTACTGGGTTAGTTTCAGCCGAAGAAAATGGTAAAAGGGTTGATATGAACAGTCATGCTAGCATTGCTTGTGACGTGGAAGTCACCAAAAGTGGTGATAATATTGAAGGAAAGAATTTCGGTGTGGATATGGATACAGTATTTGGTGCCGAAGAGGATAGTGTTAGTGATATTAAGGTTGAGAAGGGCTGTTTGTTGAGTGATGGGATTGATAAAGAGAATGCAGATAAAGTGGATCCTGTGGAGGCACCATTGGGCAGTGATGTAGTCGATCTGGCCAGTGATGGGAGTGAGGAAGTAGTGGTTGAGAAGAAGATTGTGAGAGATGACGAAAAGGAGGAAAAGGTTGTTTTGGGTTCGAATGGAGCTGGTTCAGGTAAAAGGATTGAAGTTTCTGGAGATAATATATCGCTCTATGTGGATTTTTCTGATTCTCTAAGCAGAGTCAATCAAGAAAATCTTAAGGTAGCAAATGGTATTGGGCTAATATTGAGTCAGGAGGAGTTAAAAGAAGCTGGGTTAGGTGTATCCGGTAATCAAGAATGCAAGTTTTCTGTGGGTGATGTTGTATGGGTTAAAACCAAAAATCAGACTTGGTGGCCAGGGAGGATTTCTGACCCTTTAGATGCTCCAGAATCTGCTGTGAAAAGTGACCAGGCAGACTGCATACCGGTGGGATATTTTGGAAGTAGCCATGTTGCTTGGTGCCACCCACCTCAGTTGAAACCTTTTTATGAGAACTTCGAACTGATGTCTGGGCAAAGTAAGGCTAGAATCTTCATCGTAGCAGTAGAAAAGGCTGTGGATGAGTTTGGCAAGCGACTGAAATCAGAGATGACTTGTTCTTGTGCTGCAAAAGAAAGTCAGCAGTCAGCTGATAATAGTGGAAATAGTGAAGAAGCTTCCGTTCCAGATCGCAGATGTGGTGAACTTGGAAAGTTTTTTGTTACCAATTTTGAACCTGCAAAATGTCTTGAGGAACTGAAAAATCTTGCACTGGGCTCTTCCATCCCTGCGATGCTTGAGTTTACTGTTTCACAGAGTTTTTTGTCAGCCTTTTATCTTTTGATAGGACATTGCCAAGTGCCTATGAGTCAGCTCCTGGGTATAACTGATGATGAATACAGCACTGGTGACAAGTTAGTGCCTAGAATAAATGATGATGTTGAGATTGGAGACACAGATTTAGGGCAAGCCAAAGAGAACCTGAAAGGTTTAACAAATGACAAAATTTTACAGCTAAAGAAGAAAGAAGCTCTGGCCGTGATTTTAGGAGAGGACCTAAGTGTTGTACCTGAGGACTGGAGAGGCAATGTGGTTGAGGAGGGAACTGTCTCTGGCAAAATGACATCAAATTTCAGAAAGAGGAAGAGGAAGAAGGATACTATCGCTAGAAATGGCAATGATGAAGGCATCAGTGCACTGGCTTCCCTAGCAACACCTGAGGACCGCAGCCTTATGGGATCTCCAACAACTGCTGAATTTTCTAGTGTTCAAAATGTAGATGATCGAAGTGAGGTAAAAAGTGAAAAGGGCTTTGAGTTGAGAGAACGGAAGAAGAGCAAGTATTTATCATATCCCTATGTAAACTGGGAAAGAGGCATGCCAAATGAGACAGAAGATCTTAAGGCACTGAAAGTTACTCATGAAGAGGGGGAGGACACTGGTGCTGGTCAGTTTGTAGTGTCTCCTTCAGTTGTTAAAGGTAGTGGTAAGAGGTTCCAAAAAACATGGTTTAGAAAATTCATAAGTGAGAGTGATATATCTGCTAATCCAGAGTTG
>JAXCLQ010071244.1:0-12471 GCA_035584115.1 Cedrela odorata
ATGTTAAATTGTAGTTAAGAAATTAGAAAATTATATTATTAATGTGTATGTAGGGTTTTGAATGAGAAATGGTTATTATGCTAATTAGTAGAAAATTAAATGAAAAAGAAAAGAATGGAAGTGTAGTAGTAGATATATATATGTGTGTGTGTAAATTGATGTTAATTGTGGAATTTGAAATGCCATAATTGTGGAAGTGAAATTGAATTTCAGCAATTTCAGTAGGCCGATTTTGTTTGAAATATTTGGGAGTGTTGGAATTTGATTATGCCGATGTGATGGAAAATGAATTGGTGGGAAATGATAACATTTAATAAATTCGAAAATGTTATGCCAAATTTGTTTTGTTTCTAAAAATTGTTATAATATGCATATATATGTGTATATGTATAAGTATATATGTGATGATGGAATAGTGTGAGTATTGTAATAAGTCTAGGTTAGAAATTTATAAAATGTTGAGTTTGGAAATATGAAAGTTGTAGAAAGGTAGCTGCAAGAATTGGCGCGTAACTAAAATATGTTATATTAATTTGTTTTAGGTATGCAACATTAATATTAGAACATATTCGAAAAGAACGGGAACAAATGTAAGTAGATCGTGTATGCATTTTAATGTTTTGAAAATTATGTGATATTCGATGTTTGATGAAAATGTGATTTGTATATATTGGTACGCCAATAAAATTCTATGAAATGATTAACGAAATGTTTATGAATTTGAATGTTTACGCCGATATTGCATTTAGAGAATAAATATGTAATGTTGTCGATGTGTGAAATGTTTGAAAAAGAATGTGTTTTATGGCTTAGTCATTAGTTATGTTATTCTGATCTAGCCGGATCTTGTGTTAAAGGCGAGGTTTGTAGGCTAGTAAGAATTCTGTTTAGCGCGTCGTACGCGCTTTTATTATATGTAAATGTGAATGACCGCTTAATGCGGAACACATGATCACGTTCTGTAACTGTGTCACCGTAAGTGCAGGTGACACTAATTGACTAAGTTGTTTTAAATATGGTTGTATTTGAATGAACTTTATAGAATTGAAAAATTTGAAAATGTACTAGTTGTTTAAGTTTTCATAATTTTGCACTACATTGACATATAACACTTGCATGATTTACTTACTGAGATGTTTATCTCACCTTTTATTAAAAAATTTATTTTTCAGATAATAGCACATAAGAATGACTAAGTATGCAAGCGAGGATGTTAGACGTATTCATAGTTTTATTTTTGATATATGTAATTTGTAGATTAGCTAAGTGTATAGACTTGTTGGTTAGTATGAATGTTTTTTGATATGAAAGTGATAATCTATTTGTATTACAAGGAGTTGTAATGTATGTATATTTGGTATGTATAAAAAAAAAAATAGTTGAGTAGAAATGTTTAAGTTTTGTGTAAATAAAAGAATAGCATTGAATATAAGGAAAGTAAGTATGTATTTGTGATTAGAAAGAAACAGGTGTAACAAAAGCAAATGTAGGCGTTTCTTAGAAGGATTGCGCCCAACAATCAAATCGCGGTTGTCCATTCTGAAACTGAACGTGTATGCAGATTTGGTTGACCGAGCAATTATTGTAGAAAGGGATTTAGCAGAATCTCAAAAAGCTCGGGAACAGTTCATCAAGAAGAGAGGAGATGTGAGGCAAGGGGGTAGTAGCAGCAGAACATACAGACCTCTATTTCAGCGGGGTAATGGAGGCAAATCTGTTCCAGGAGGAGTTAATTTTAAAGATATGGGCAGTAATAGGCAGGCAACGCAGAGGATACCTACTCCCTATGAATCTTATAAGAAGTTCTATCCTAGAATTTGTCATTGAGTGTCAGGAGCTTACTTTGGTTGTGGGAAGCAAAGGCATACAATCAATGACTGTCTAAATAGGCGGGTGGATAGGAAAGACAGTAGAGTTGAAAACCAGAACAAGAAGCAAAAGCTACCTGGACTTGTGTATACTTTCACCAAGCAAGATGAACAAGCGTTGAACGAAGTGGCAACAGGTACACTGACTCTTTTTAATAGGAAAGCTAAAGTACTATTTGATCCTGGTGCTACCCATTCTTTTGTGTCATGTGCATTTGGTTGTTTGTCTAATAAACCTCCTAAATTTTTGAAGTATATGATGTCTGTAGCCACACCTATGGCTGAAAGTGTGATGATACAACAGGTTTATCAAGCCTGTAAAATTAGCATGGGGAAGCAGGAATTTATTATAAATTTATTTCCTCTTGAAATGTATGATTTTGATGTTATTCTAGGAAAGGATTGGCTAACCGCTTATCATGCGGTAGTAAACTGTTTTACTAAGGAAGTGATGTTTAACATTCCAATTCAATCAAAATTTAGATTTGGGGGAAGGCGGTTAGTGGTGAGTCAAGGGTTGATAAGTGCAATTAAGGCTACTAAGTTATTAGAAAAATGGTGTAAAGGTTTCTTAGCTTATGTGGTTAAGTGGGGTGAGACCGGGGTGTGTGTGAAGAATATTCCTGTAATCTTAGAATTTCGGGATGTGTTTCCATAGGATTTGCCCAGGTTACCTCCTGAAAGAGAGATTAAGTTTGGTATTGAGTTAGCACTAGGTACATCGCCCATCTCTATAGCACCATATAGAATGACGTCTGTGGAATTAAAGGAATTAAAGAGTCAATTGTAGGAATTGTTATATAAGGGTTTTGTACGCCCTAGCACTTTACCCTTGGGTACTCCAGTGTTGTATGTTAAGAAGAAAGATGGTACTCTAAGATTATATATTGATTATAGAAGATTAAATCAAGCCACAATAAAGAATAAGTATCATTTGCCTCGAATTGATGATTTGTTTAACAAGTTGCAAGGAGCGAGTGTATTTTCTAAAATTAATTTGAGGTCAGGATATTACCAGATCGGAGTTAAGAGTGAGGATGTACCAAAGACTACTTTTCGTACTTGGTATGGACATTATGAATTTTTAGTGATGCCTTTTGGGTTAAGAAATGCCCCAGCAGTCCTTATAGATTTAATGAATAGGGTGTTTTTGTAACACCCCATTCTTATACTTATTCAATCAATCATTATTACATAATACTACATCATTTCATATAAAGAGTATTACTATTACATATTCTTAAATGTCTATCATATTATAATTCCTCACACATACATAGAGTTATCTACATAACAAGTTATAAATCTTACAATTATACTATTAATTACCTATAATCAAAATTTCTTCTATGCCTAACCACCTGTTACGCCTCCTTTCTTCCTTCATAAATATTATTCTCTGGAAAATAAAATTTTTACAATAAAGAGTGAGATAAAATCTCAGTAAGTAAACCATGCAAGTTTTTCATATGTCGATATGATACAGAATATAAATGCTCAAACAGATCAATACATTTTCAAACCTTTTATATTTCTTTTCTTGTCAAAGCAATCATATTTGCACAATCGGATCAATGAATTTTCAAACTATCAATTAACACAGAAATTCATTCATATTTTAAATATTTTCAGAATGGCTAAGTCAGTTAGTGTCACCTGTACTCACGGTGACCCGGATTCAAAAAGTGATCACGTGTTCCACTTAAAGCAGACATATCAATTCTAACAGAAACGTGCATTGCACGTTAAACAGAAATGAGAATTGTGCGTTAAACAAAATTCTGAATAGCTCAGAACAAACATTAAGACTAGAGCCATAAAATCATTTTCATTCATAAAAACAATTTCGGCATACCAAAACATTAAAATTCACAATTTTTAGCATAACATTGAATATCGCATGATTTTTGAAAATATTTAAAATGCATGCACGATTTACTTACAACAATGGGAGGGTAACCACTTCCACTAATGATCCTCTCACCTAACCTGATCTTTCTTCTAGATTCTCATAACCTAATACCACAAATATATAAATCATGTTTTTTACTATTTAATAAAACAATGTAAATATTTTAGATACGATATTCGTGGAATTAGTGTCAAAATTTCCTTACTTTTACTCTTATCACAAAATTTAACTAAGTCCTTTATTTGATTTTCAACAACGATTTCTATTACTGATTTATGCTAATTCATATTTCCGACTGCCCTAAATTTATATATTTTCCCCTAAGTAAACAAATACGGTTTTTATTTAAATACTGTATCAAAATACTGTTTACGCGGAATTACTGTAGCATAATACTGTTCAAATCGGACACTGTAGCTAAGCACTGTTTATATCAGATTTACTGTGCAAATAGTTACTGTACAGATTAAAATTACTGTGCAAACAGTAATTGTGCAGATTAAAGCTACTGTAGCAATATTCAAAAATACTGTAGCACCTTTAAATCACTGTTCATCCAAAAGAAAAACACATTGATTTCTTTTCACAAACACCTCAATCAATGCAAATTCAACCTAATACTATATTTTCTACTTCAATTCAACTCAATTTAACATTTTCTAGTTAGAATTTAACATAATTTATTTGAATAAATAGTAACTAAATTCTCAATTAATCATAAAAATCCAAAATTCAATATTTTATCGGGTTATAAAGCTTACTAGTAACTAAAATTTGAAAGAAAAATACTCGAATTCGGAGTAATTTGGCAAGAATTTGGGAAGAAAAGATGGGATAAAAGGGTTAGGTGCTTGCTGGAACTTAAAGAGAAATGGCCACGGGTTGTGGGGGAGAAAGGCAAAATGTGTTATATTTTGAGACGTAAAATATCAATTAGGTCCTTGATCTTTTTAATTTTATGAAGATAACCTAAAACTTTGAAAAACTTTCATTTTCATCCCTTTAAAAATTCTAAAATAACTTTTAATATTTCAAAATATTTACAATTAAATCCAAAATTAATCCAAACATTATTTTTTAATCTAAAATTTAATTATTTACCCAAAAATTATAAGTTATATAAAATTTTAATTAATCAAATAATATCAAATTATTCGATTAAATTTTCTATATACTGTAAGTGCTACAGTTATAATTTTTAAAATTGCGGGCGTTACAAGATGACTCCTAAACTCTCTTAAGACTGTCACCATAAAGCAGATCCTAAGGTCAGAAAACTTTAGAGCAGACATGTTAGCAAAACTAGCTTCTACCTTCAAAGGAAGTACTCTAGCCTCGGTCTCAATTGAAGTTCTAGAGTAGAGGAGTATAGATGAAAGCATTGATAAGCCTTGCATAGCCCAGCTTGATTCTCATCCCTATTGGATTGAAGAGATAAAGTCTTACATCAAGGAAGGAAAGCTTCCAGATGACAAGGATGAAGTAAAAGATATCAAAAATAGGTCGGTAAGGTATACTGTTATTGATAGAGAATTGTATAAACGAGGTTACAACACCCTATATCTTAAATGCCTTAGATCGGAATAAGTAATTCAGATCTTAGAAAAAATCTATCATGGAGTATGCAGGGGACATTAGGGAGCTCGGTTTATGACGTATAAGATCCTGAGATAGGGGTATTACTGGCCAATACAATTACAAGATGCAGCTCAGATGGCAAAGACTTGTTACGAGTGTTAAGTATACGACAATATTCTGAAACAACCCCTTCAAAAACTGACGTCTTTATCGAGCCCTTGGCCATTTTCTCAATGAAGATTAGATCTCATTGGACCCTTACCACCCAAACGAGCTAACACAAAGTATGCAATAGTGGCCATCGATTATTTCACAAAGTGCGTAAAAGCTGAGCTGTTAACCGCAATTACAAAAAAAAAGGTTACAACATTTATCTAACACAATATTATTTATCGATTTGAAATACCTCAAATGCTAATCACAGATAATGAAAAATAATTTGACAACTCGAGCTTCAGAGAATTTTGCTCAGACTTCCCAATTGACCTCAAATTTGTAATGCATACTTATCCAAAAGCCAATAGACAAGTGGAAGCTGCCAACATAGTTATCAAGAATAGATTCAAGAAGATGCTTAAGGAGCATAAATGTGTATGGATCAACAAACTTTTCAAGGTCCTTTGGGCATACAGAATCACCCTGAAGGTGGCCATAAGCGAATCTCCCTATAGGCTAGCTTTCAAATATGAGGTGGTAATTCCCGTTGAAGTTAACATATCAAATTTTTGGGTCAGCAAATATGATGAGGCATCCAATGATCAGAGCTTGCGCTTAGAGTTAGATTTACTTTAAGGAAAAAGGGAATAGATGATGATAAGGTCAATGACCTACCAATAAAGAGTAGCCAGATATTACAATAAGCACGTTCGGCATCGTTCTTTCCAAATTGTAGACTGGGTCTTGAGATAAGTAATGTTGAATACTAAAGTGGCAAGAGAAGGTATCCTCAGAATTAATTGGGAAGAACTATACAAAGTCATCCAAATTCTCAAACCCGAAGTTTACAAACTCGAATCCCTGGTTAGGAATAGAGTTAGGAAATAATGAAATGTTGAGTTGTTGAAGTTGTATTACCTTTAAAACTATTAAAGATTTGTAACAATTCTTGCCTTTAAATAGAATCATTATTTTTCATCAAAAAGCTCTTGAAAAGTGCATTGATCAGTAGATGGCTCCAAGCCAAGGAAATAAAAAGAAACAAACATCTTGGGGTAATATCCTCTAAAAGCCTAAGTATGGGTAACCTGGTTTACAAATGTTCATCTCTAAATTAATATTATCTATAGCTCGAATAAACCCTGAGCATGACCTTAGAACGTACAAGAGTAAGAATAGTTTCTAGACTGTTAAGAACTTCGTTCGTCTCAGGGTAATATCCTCCCAAAGTCCAAACATAGGTGTCTTGGTTCCCAGATGCTTATTTCTCAAACGTGTTGGGGTAATATCCTCTTAAAACCCAAACATGGGCGACTTAGTTCCTAGAAGCTTATTTCTCAAACATCTTGGGATAATATCCTCCTAAAACCCAAGCATAGGTAACTTGGTTCCTAGATGCTTATTTCTCAAATGTCTCGGCGTAATATCCTCTTAAAACCCAAACATGGGTGACTTAGTTCTCAAATGCTTATTTCTCAAACGTCTCGGGATAATATTCTCCCAAAGCCCAAGTATGGGTAACTTAGTTCCCATATGCCTATTTAACGTATGTCTCCGAATAAAATCATCTATACACCTAAAACTAGATAATGTGGTTCCTAAGGCCTACCTCTCATTCACTCATAGAGTAATATTATCCATGGCTTGAATAAAGCTTAAGCATGATCTTAAGACATACAAGGGTAAAAATAGTTTCCAGATGGTTAAATTCTTTAAACATTCTGAGGTAATACAATTCTTAGCTCAAATAAGTCTCGAGCATAATCTCAGGATATACAAGAGCCAAAAAGTTCTTTGGTGGTCATGTTCTCCAAAACATCTCAGGGTAATATCATCTTAAAGCTCAAATATGAGCGACTTGGTTCCCAGATGTTCACTTCTTATCTACCTCCAAAATAATGCTACCCTTGGTTCGGTTAAGTCCTAAGCACAACCTCAGGCAAAGAACAAACATGGTTTTTAGATGACTAAATCCTCAAATCATCTCGAGATAGCAATACCCACTACTTAAAGAAGACTCGAGAATAGTATTTTAACAAGCAAGAGTACAGTGGTTCTCATATGATCAAGATTCTTTATCCTTCATAAGACAATCTCATCCATAAGCCCGAACAAACTAGGACGTGTAAGAGCACAACCACTCTCTAGCGATTATGCTCATCTCTTTTCCAGAGGCAAGAGCACCGGTAATGTTATAAATTCTTGAGAAAGAAGAGAATAGTTTTCAAATGACCATCAACAATTTCAAGCTAGGATAACAATATCTTGAATTCGTTTAAGTTGAAACATGAAGGTTAGAGGATTAATGTGAATAAGTCCTGTGTCATTCATCTAACTTAGTTCAAGTCAGAGCATTACATACTCTAGTGGCAATTGAAGCCTATAAATTGGGTTATAAATGTTGAATACTAAAAAGAACAAAAAAAAAAGCAAAGCAACCCAAAGACTTGTAAGTTGAAAATATTCTATTGATATACAAGTTCATTAAGAAAAAAGAAATTAAACTAAGCCTATTGGGTTGAGTCGGCTGGATGATCGGTTGAGTCAGTGGGAGTAGCCTCGGAAGGAGCAATGGCCTCAAGAGTAGGAACAGTCTTAGAAGCGGAAATGGTCTCTGAAACTCTAATAGGAGAAACCTCGACCACCTTAGCTGAGGAGACCTCGACCGGTTCGGCGATAATAACTCTTGTCGGTTCAGTAGAAGAGCTGGTGACTGACTTTATGGGGGGGCACATAGGCAGTCTTCAGGTTCGGATGACCCTCTTCTTCTGGAAACTCTTTCTAGAGAATCACCATTCAGACGAGGAGATTCATGTCCCAAGGCCTCGTATAACTAGTTTAAATTTAAGTATGGATACTGGTTATAGAACGTCTTGCAAGTCAGGTCAATGCTCTTATTGACTTGATCGCGGATCTAAGTCCTCATCATTTGTCATCTTCATCTATTTTCTTGCATAGGAACATGTTTCTTTGCCTTTCAGCTTCCAATCTTTGCTCCAACTCTTGGCACTTCCTTTCAAACTTTGAGAAAAGCCTCTAGCTTTCCTCCCTCAAACTGTCAAGCTCGGACTCTAGGGTGTTTACTCTCTTGCTGGCTTTGACATGAAAGGACTCTGTTGTGGCCGACTTGACTTGGAGTTCTTCCTACTCCCGAGCCTATTTCCCTATCTCGGACTCGAACTTGATTTGCTCCATGACCAAGTTATGCTCAGCCTTCTCTGTCCGCGTCTCAACCTCGGACACCTTAGTGAGATCATCTACAAGAACATCCCATTGCAACACGATTGCATAATGAAACTGAAATATCAACATAACTTTGTCAAAAAAGGAAAAATAAAAAGAACACCTATTTATAAAAAAAAAATATCAAAAGAAATCAACTCACCCGACTTAACCATTTTATTTAGTAGTATTTAACTCATAATAAAAGGAGCACCTATTCACCAAACTATAACTTTCCTCTTTCTCTTCCCCTTATCTACCTGTAGAGCACAGGAAGGAAGAGGTGTTGGATTGCTTCGGATCACTACCTCTTTACTGGGTGCAAGAAGTTTGCTCGAGCTAGAAGAACCAGCAACGCTAGGTGCTAGGGGCCCGACCGAGCTTTCAAAAGCAACCCTTAAAGGTTGGGAAGCCTTCTTGGCTTTCTTCTCCTTGGCCAATCACCTTAGGACCTCAAGGGGGTTTGAGGCAGACTGCTTGAGAGCCATTTCTTTTGTTAAAAAAAAAACCACACTAAGTTCAGACAGTGCAGTTCGTATGAATGGATAAGAAGTAATATGATGTTTACCCTTTTGGGCATTCTTTTCTAAAGCTAGATGACTCTTGGACTCATAAAAATCAATCAAACCTAAGGAGATCAGGTCATTATCTGAGAGCAAAGTCCTTTAGCTAAATGCCAATGATCTAGCCACCCTCACCTTCTTTAAGCTATGAGGACCTAACCCAAGTAAATCATTCCAAGTTACTGCCTCCCCAAACAGTCTCGGCACTTGGATGTCAGGGCAGGGATTCTAGTCACCACCAATAAAAACCATTTGTTCTTCCATTGCTTATTATAAGAGGAGTTACCAGTGATAGGATTTTATTTTTTGGGTCAGTTTTGGAGGTAATATTATTTTGGATTCTTTATTGGGTTTCTTTTTAATACATACATATATTCAATTTCCTCAATAGAGGGGTTAGAGTTGGAAGTTTGATACCACTAGACAAGCAAACTAGTTAGAATCCTTCAACTATTCAAATTCAGTTGGTAAGAGGGAATCCTGAAGGATGCTAGAATTTGGGAAAAGTAGGTTTGGAGGGAAGTTTAATTCCTAGATGAAATAGTTCCTCATTAAAGGTAATATTTCCCTTAGGAGGACAACTAGGGAGCTCATTATCCTCAAGGGCTCTATGATAAATCCCATTAGGGATGCTATAAGCCCTAGTACAGATCTTTAAGTTTAACTTCTTAGATAATGGAAGAAAACCAATCAGCTTTGTATGGTGTTGAGCTTTACCTTGTAGCAACAAGAGGAGGAACATGGACGATAATCCATTCTTCTTCGGAGTTATTTCCCTTAGAGACAGCTGCATTATCAATAGAATCTATTTCTACTCATGCAGAAGGAAAATTTATAGTCAAAAGCTGCTCTAGGTCATCAATAACTCATGAGACATCAACTAAGGTTTCTAATCCTAGAAAGCTACTCAACATCTAAATCCAATACACCCAAGAAATAAAAAATGCCACAAAAGCAATTAGAAACAAAGAACTAGAAGAACTTACTTGTGTTGTGATAAAGAAGAAGAATGTTGAATCTTTGCTTAAAGTTTGAAGTTTACTGTTGATGAGATTGCTTGAAATGCGAACATAATGACAGCGTAAAAGGAATAGAAAAAGGAAGTGAGGAGTGTTTAAAGAAACCAGGGAACCCCAACCGTTGATGTATGTTATAGATCAAAGAACAGGATGACGCTATGTTAGAAGAGTAGGTAAGGAGATGTTTCTCATTAATGAGATAGAGGGTGACCATCATTAGGGCCAACGAGATCTCTTGGGTCTTGAAAAGTTGTAATTCTAAGGACCAGCCATAACCTGCCACGTGTAGGAAGTTAGTGGATTTCCAGTTGAGTATTTAAGTTTGGCAAACAAATGTGTCTTTTCAAATAAAAAGCTTTTAGTTTTTATCAAAAACGGTTATTTTTGACTAAAACTAGGCGGCCTAATGTTGGGTGTACAGCCTGATGTACTTATAAAACCCAATAAACCACGAGCCCATAATGAAATATATGAGAACCTGAGGAATGTCCTAAGGCATAGCCTGACACGAGAAGAACTACCTAGAGGATAACAAGGACCTCAGAAGTAATGAAAGTTGAGACCTCGTAAAGTCACTTAGAAGGTCTCGTGTTAAGACCTCATCATAAGACCTCTTCGTGAAGGTTTTAGTTACAGTTGGTAATGGTCTTAGACATACAACACTAGAATTCACCTCAAACAATTAAAAAAGTCTCAAGTAAAGACTTCTGAGACCCCTTCATCGTTACGTATCAAGCAGGGATTCATTTTCTTCTCAAATTCTCTCCGGATTATTCCATAATAAGGGTTCTTGGCTTATTAAAAGTATTCTCCAAATGGGGTTTATTTTAAAATAAGAATCATATGCCCAGTAGATACATTTTGCAAGAAGGGCTCAGAATTTGACAAAATCTGAAAAACCGATGCTTATTAAACAGAATCTCTGTAATTCTAACACGACGAGATCCTTGTTTTTAGATTTCATAGAATTCTAATAAATTTGAGAGACATGAATATTTATAAAAGAAGGCCAAAAACAATCAGGTATGTATCATAAAACATTGATATTAAGAGCTTATATTTTCCTTAACTTTTTCTCTCACATTACAAAGTAAAATCTTGACTTAAGCATCGGAGGGTTTTCGCCGAACCACCGACTTTTTACCCCCTTTAACTTCCAATTGTGGTTGCAGGTTAAGCGGCCAATCAAGCAAATGAGAAGAAGATTGTTGCTTATGCACGGAATCTAAGAAGGATTTTTGCTACATCAACAAATTATATCAAAATTTATGTAAAACCAAAAGGCTAATGAGTAAATTTATTCATAAATTAAATTGTCTTGTATTGAATTTTTTTTTGTTTCTACAACAATGACAAAGCATGGAGTTTGAACTACAAAAAGTATTAAAACAATACTCTAAAATAAAATGTCGGATTATATATATATATATGTAAATTGTATTTTTTTTACCTTAAAAGGAACTTAGCAAGAGTATTAATCCAAAACAAATAATAAATAAAATTTATGTTTTGCAAAGTAGCATCACACAATTGTAGCTCTGAAAAATAAATTTCAAGCTACGTCTTCGTATAGAATGAAATTATTAAGTGAATAAAATCACTAAATATCAAATATAAGTAGATGAATGAATAATAGAGATTAAATTCTAAATAAAATTTTTTGTCTACCAAATAATTTAAATTTTGTGTAAGCATGGAAACATAAATCATGTTTTAAATCTTTAAAATTTAAATGCTGTAGTTTAAGGAACTTACCTCTTGCCATTGATGTTTTGCTTGCTGTTTTTGATGTCGGTAAAAGCCTTCCAAGCTCTCTTAATCCTCACTAGATGGAATTTTCAGAGAATGATGAGCTTAGGGGCCTTTACCAAGAATGACTTCCTATTTATAAGTTTTTTTCATCAAAAATCGTTTTTGAAAAGTTTGCTGCAGTTCTTAGAAGTTACCACCCTTAATGGCTATTACTAGCAGTTGCCAAAACGTATGGGACATTTTCATGGCATTAGGGAAAGTTATGGACTACTTATGGTGGTTTTCATAACCACCAACATTCTCCCACTTGGTCTATAAATTTTCCAAATCATAATATTTAAGAAACAAACATATGAATCATGGTGATAGGTTATCAAAATTGACAACTTTTCTTCCATGTA